>JASANF010013408.1:0-134616 GCA_030248245.1 Trissonchulus sp. WLG1_4
TGTTATATATATATATATATATATATATATTATATGTATATATATATATAATATATGCATATATATGTATATATATATATAAACTGTCCCCTATTATATATATATATATATATATATATATATATATATATATATATATATATATATATATATATATATATATATATATGTAAGCAGTAGCTTTCAATTCTACCGTAAGCAAGCCCCATTTACTGGATAACCAAAACAGCTAATATAGGTAGACAGTAATAACAAATTAGCAATCGTGGCATCGAAATTCTCAGGTAGATTATTTATAGTTAATATTTTGGGATAGGTTCAGTTAGGTAATTTGTGTACTCTATTATGATGTTTTACGGCATTCTTGGTCTGATTCAGCCATTGTGGTGTGACACGGATAGCAGGTCCTTGTTCTGTCATGACTGCCGTATAAGGTAGGCAATCTGGCAGTCGCTTTTCAAAATCAAAGGTAAACGCAGATTGCAGGTCATGAACCACGATATATTGGTTGGAAAACTCTCCAGTGTAGTGTCCTTTGAATTCGTAGTTGCATAACTTCTCAACACTAAATTTTTCCCAGATTATTGTTGCGTCATCAGTAATGCATTTTTGTGTCGAAAGGTCGCAGTGTCCCAAGGGTCCTAAATCCGAAATCAATGTCGAAGCGTCCATTGTTGCCACTGCACCTTCTTCCAACAAGAAGTTGGTTGCGGTAAAACAATGGTCATAACAGCACCAAGCGTACTTTACCTCGAGTACCTGGGCAGTCGACCATAGAAATTGTGGATGTTCCATCAAGCTGCTATTTTTCCACGTTTTGGTTCTGATGGCATTTTCACACTGATGTACGGGTACGCTGTATGTAACCGATGTATCCTTGACGATGCCTTTGCCACCAAAGAAACCAGTACGGGTGCAGACCTCTTGAACGTGCAGTTGACACTTCCAGGCTTTCGCTGTCACGGGGCGGCTTCGCGGCACCCACATATCGACGTAGCCTGCTGAAGGTTGCTGTGTTGATGGTATCGCGCACGTGATGTCATCTGGTATCGCGATGGCGAATCCACTTCTTGAGGCTCCACATAGTTGAACTTCCTGTAGTGCTAGCGCTGGGATCATGGCAAATGGCAAGAATAGCAGAATTAGGGTTAAAAAGCTGTTGATAACAAACGGTGTTTTCTGGACATTCGGAGTACGCTTGGCTTTGTTGCTATCAGTGGCGATGACATTCCCCACGACGAACGTGTTGTTAGCTTCATCTGCAGCCATGTGGCTTCGGATTGTGGCCAATTCTTCCCTTAGGCTATCTAGGTCGTCTTTGGTTATTTCAACGTCGTCGCCATCGTTGGAGGTGGACACGGCATTGCTTCTGGTGGTAACTGCTTTGCGCGGTCTGAATTCTCGTCGTGACTGATTTGGTTGAAATTTTGTTTGGCAGTTTCGCTTAAAGTGTCCAATCTTGCCACAATTATAGCATTTTTTATTTTGATTCTGTCCCTGAGGCTGCTGTGTTTTCTTGTTTCCGACCTGATTCTGTTGGCGTTGTCTGGAGTTGAAGAAACCTTCAATTCTACGCTCTAACCGACCAATGCGTGATTTCAAATCATCTTCGCCCGGCGTCGTCGCGCTCACTTTAACTTCAGGAATCTGTGGCTGCCATCGGGAGTCTTCAATTTTCTCCAGGCGCTCTTGCGTTTTCTTTTGGAGGGTCAATAGCTCCTTCAGTATGGCGTCACTCGTGTGCGTTGACGTTGAATCATGTGCGTCGGCAAGCAGGCGCGCTTGTGCTTCTTCCTTCTCTGCTAAGGCTACGGCTTCTTTCAGGTTTGCAGGATTCTTTGCCATCACTATTTTGCATACTTTTGGTTGCAGTCCCAGTATGAAGAACTCTTTGGCCAACTGGTCTCTTGGCTCTTGTTGCATGTCTGGATACGCGGCTCGTGAAAATTTTTTGATGTCGCGTGCGTACATGCTGAATATATATATATATATAAATATATAATATATAATATATATATATATATTATATATATTAGGGTTAGACCGAGCCGGGAATTTCGGTGCCGAGCCGAGCCGAGCCGAGCCGGCCGGCTCGGAATGCCGAGCCGAGCCGAGCCGAGCCGGCCGGCTCGGCATGCCGGGCCGAGCCGAGCCGAGCCGGCCGGCTATGGTTAATTTTGGGTTTTATCAAAATTTAATCGTGCGCTCCGGGAATCAATGTTTTGGGGCACAACTTTTTTTTAAGTGACAAATTTTAGTGACAAATTTTGACTTATGTCAAGAAGCAAGGAAGGATTAGAGCTTTTATTTGATACTCATGCAGTTGGAGGGGATAGGCGAAGCTCCTTGCTAAATTCAGAGGAGGGATTCGGGACGCCAGTGGTGAAAACGCGAAGAGAATTAAGGTGGTAGTTACGTTTTCGACAGTTTTTATAACGTGCTATAACTTTTGATTGACTCAATGAATTTTATAGCTGTCTTTTTCACGTTAAAGAACTTGAATGAAACTACACTTATGCACATTATCTAGCTTAAATCTGTAGCAAGCTAACACTGTCAAAGTAGTCAAATTCCGTGATTTTTTGCATTTTTCTTGTTTTGCTTGTAAAATTGACAATGTAACTCCAACAAATTTCATTCTTTACACCAACATAGCCAATAAAAGGGTAAATTTTAATGCTTAGTTTGGTGCCTTTATATGATGGAGAAAAGAAGTTACGGACCTTTAATTTTGAATTTTTTCGAATTTTGAAAAATATATTTTTGAATCTAATTTTTTCACGAAATAGGCTAAATTGATACAAATAAAAAAATTGACACATCAGAAATTGTCCGCCCCCGGGCGCCCCCCCCCCCGGAATATACCGGTATGAGAGAGCGGTTTTTTAACGGAAAACACAAAAATCGTACCAGAACAGCTCTTGCTTTTTGGATCCTGGGAAGAGTTTTTAAACTTTCGAAAGTTAGTTGTTGAAAATTCACGACTGTCTCAGCTCTCGGCCTGGCTCGGCAAAATTGCCGAGCCCATAGGCGGATCCAGGGGGGGGCGGGGGGGGGGCGAGCCCCCCCCATTGGGTCGAGGGGCCTATCAGTCGGGGGCCTATCGGCCCTAAGGGCCGATAGGCCCCCGACTTGGGCATACGTGTAGGTCACTTTCGATGTTGCTTTGGGGCCTATTTAGGCCCGTGTAGCTTGCTGTGGACCAGATAGGCCCCTCTCCATGTTGTTTTAGGGCTTATTTAGGCCCTTGTAGTCTACTGCAGACTAAATATGTACTATTTAGGCCCCTCTCCATGTTATTTTGGGGCCTATTGAGGCCCTTGTAGCCAGTCGTAGACTAGATAAGCCCCTCTCCATGTTGCTTTGGGGCCTATTTAGGCTCTTGTAGATTGTCGTAGACTAGATAGGCCCACTCTTTATGTTGCTTTGGGGCCTATTTAGGCTCTTGTAGACTGTCGTAGACTAGATAGGCCCCCCTCCATGTTGATTTAGGGCTTATTTAGGCCCTTGTAGTCTACTGCAGACTAAATATGTACTATGTAGGCCCCTCTCCATGTTATTTTGGGGCCTATTTAGGCCCTTGTAGCCAGTCGTAGACTAGATAAGCCCCTCTCCATGTTGCTTTGGGGCCTATTTAGGCTCTTGTAGCCTGTCGTAGACTAAATAGGCCCCTCTCCATGTTGTTTTGGGGCCTATTTAGGCCCTTGTAGCCTGTCGTAGACTAGATAGGCCCCCTCTCCATGTTGCTTTGGGGGCTATTTAGGCCCTTGTAGCCTGTCGTAGACTAGATAGGCCCACTCTTTATGTTGCTTTGGGGCCTATTTAGGCTCTTGTAGACTGTCGAACTGTCGTAGACTAGATAGGCCCCCTCTCCATGTTGTTTTGGGGCCTATTTAGGCCCTTGTAGCCTGTCATTTACTCTACACAAGGATCCCCCATTGTTTTTATGGTCTGGCTGGAAAAGTTTCCGATATACGTCCGCAATTAACTGAAATCGGCCTAAAAATATTTTTTTTCAAATTTGTTTCTGGGGGCTGCCGCCCCCACACCCCTGCAACCTTGTGGCTTATTCTTCCTTGCTTTTGTGCATTGTGCGCTCTTTGATTGCTTAATACACTGCTAAGCAGGGGCGTAGCTGGGGCGATGGAGTTTCCCTCCCCCCCTCCCCCCCCCCGAAATTTTTTCGGACTAAAATTTTACACAAGGATCTCCCCTTTTGTTTTTACGGTCCGGCCGGAAAAAATTTTCAATACGTCTCCAGTTGACCAAATTTGAGGTAAAAATAAAAAATTTCCCCACTTTTTGTTCATATACCTAGTTAATTTGTAATTGCGTAATATACCTTTGGTACACTGTACCATCGTTTTAGCAGTTTTATTGTTACAATAATGACATTTTTAGTAAATGACAAAATTTCATGTAAAAAAAATTTCGGAAAATTTGCAGATTGGCTAGCTTCAGGACCCTTGCCGGCGCACCGTTTTGTAATTTTCGGTTCTTTGAGCTCCAATTTTACGTTCGATGCTGCTGTGGTTGAAAATAAGCTGTTTTTGACCGAAAAATGCCAATATGTGTCGTTTTTTGCGTTAAAATAGCAACTAAGTGCATTTTAGCTCATGTCGAAAAAATGGGGCCTATTGGTCAGGGGGCCTATCGAGGTCCGAGCCCCCCCCATGAAAAATTGCTAGATCCGCCATTGGCCGAGCCAAAGGCAATTTGCCGAGCCGAGCCGAGCCGGCCGGCTCGGCAGCCGAGCCGAGCCAGCGGTCTATCCCTAATATATATATATATACATATATATATATATATGTACGCGGTCCCAGTCTGAGGCGGAGGAGAACTAGTCTCGGACTTTGCATTGAAAATTTTTGATGTTTTTAGCAATTTGCTTGTGCTTTGATCCATTTTAAAAATTTTACTGGGCAAATTTCAAGTTTTGGGCACCTTTTTGTCGGTATCAACGATCAAGGATGGTGCCACTGCTTGTCCTTATGAGTCAAATCTGAGGAGGGGCTTGTCCCACCCAATCTGGGTTAGAAGATTTTGACTGAAGTCAGTTTACTTATAGTGGTGCGGGGAAAAAAAACCCTACGCGTTTTGCGGGGAAAAAAACCCTAGTGCTTCCTGGCCGAACCTCACGACATAGGACCTTTTTGAGTATGCAGGTGGAAAGCGCATCCCAAACTGACTTACCACACCAATTTCTGTGCAGTTTTGAGGCCTGTAACGTTTTTTATAAAATTTCAAAATTTTGAATGTTGAAAAATTCCAAAGTGACAAAATTTTCCAAATTTTTGACTTGTCATAATTTTTCACAAAAACACTTTTGACCAACGCCGTTTGCATTTTTCAAGAGAGTTACCTTTCCTCTATACTTCTGAAGCTCGAAAACCGTGAAAAACGCTGTGGTTGACCTGTGACTGGTCAAAGTTTGTGCGGGAAAAAAAACCCTATTGCGGGGAAAAAAAACCCTATTTTGTTTGGCGGCATTTTTTTGCTAAACTCACCCACTGTTGCTACTAAAGTTAGTTCATCTGGGCTAACAACATGCGTAGAGTTCATTAAAACCGTTTATTCGGCCACAAAACGTCGTTTTTTGTCATTTTGGGCCATAGCCCGACACCCCTTACGAAACCTGTTTTGGTGATGTTTCACCAAAATTTGGCATTTTTTGCAATATTTAGGTTTTAGCTGCTGCGTACCAATTAAATCTAAGAATGATAGACGCGGGCGGTGTTTGTCCGCTGTTTCTAACGTAATAAGCGCAAAAATCTGTTTTTAATGCTTTCAAATACGGAAAAAATGCCTATTTGGGCTGAACTCATTTCTGCCAAAACGGGTCGATTTTTGAAGAATCATTGTGAGTCACATGGATGTCGCAGAAACGGTTTTTTTAGTCCATACTGCAGCCTAAGAGTTGTAGAACACGATGAAATTGTGTTTATACTCCCTGCTATTAAAACAACCAGAAAAAGTGATAGGGTTTTTTTTCCCCGCATTAGGGTTTTTTTCCCCGCATAGGGTTTTTTTTTCCCGGAGGTTTCGAGACTCATTACTCAGAAACGTGAGTAGTTACAATCCATTTTATTAGTGCAACAGTTGGGCGAACGATGGCCGTTATAACAGCCGCGAGCATTAATGGATCCGATTTATGTGGAGCACAGGACGACCCGAAAAGTTGAAAATAGGGTTTTTTTTCCCGCACCACTATACATGACTTAGGTATACACTATACAGACCATAGAACATACCGCAGAAGATAGGCTACAATTTGTGGAGAATTTTATAGTATTATATATATATATATATATATATATATCAGGGATCGACCGGAACCATAAAACTACCGGAACCGGAACTACCTAAAAATACCGGAACCGGAACCCCCTTCAAAAGACCCTATATTTTGCAATATTTTCAAACAATTTTTTTTGTTTTATTTTGCTTACATTTTTTTTGACTACCATTCTAACAGTCCCCAGATTTTAAAATACAGTTTGTTTACGCTAAAAATTCCGGCAACCCCTTTTTACAAGATTACAGAATTTTTAAAATGTGTTAAAATGCATTTTTTCCAAATTTTAACGCCGAAAACAAAACACCTGAGAATACTTCGTTCAAAAAGAATGCTATTTTCTGACCAATCGCAAGTGATAGTGGGGCTCAAAACACTAAAAATTATACACATCCGCGGCCCGACGAATTTCTAGAATCTAGCAAATCCGGAAATGTTTTGGCATTATAGACCACAAATGCATTAAAATTGGCGATTTGGCAACGGTAATACAGCTAAAGGGATAAACGATATAGTGTATTAAGCAAGTATATAAACTGAATGCACTCATCTACACGTGGACACGCTTTCAAGAAAGATGATCACAAAAGCAACTAAGACAAACTGACAAAGGTGCAGGGGTCTGGGGGCGGCAGCCCCCAGGAAAAAAATTGGAGAAATTTTTGATTTTTAGGCCGAATTTGTTCAATTGGGAACGTATCGGACATTTTTTCCGACCGGGCGATAAAAACCAATTGGAAGACCCTTGTGTACAAATCCACTTGAAGAAAATTGGGGGGGGGGGCGGCTGCACCGTCGTTTCCCCTGCTAGATCCGCCCCTGTTAGATAGTAAGGTTTACACGTCTACATAGATAACAGAGTACAAAATTTTTGGCTGTAGCGTGAAAAACCATGAACCTTCGGCTTTCATTGAGGTAGCTGAACCTGAAGTATATAATACAAGAAATTGGACACAGAAGCAGAGCATTGCTGATAGAATAAGCAGTGCAACATAAGAAAGAATGTTAGAATAAAAAATATCTGAAGCTATTTGTATGTACTTATAGTAAACTAGTACTATATTATAATATCCGTTTTAGGACATTAAAGCTGACAAAACTATAAGAATGTATTAAGCTAGAATATAAATGTATATGTATATATATAAGTATACAACATGCATACTCGTACAGTACATAATAAGTTGGGTGCATGAGCTTTGATGAACGAGAATAAGAAAGAAGACTAAGACTAAACAAGCCACAGAGTCGCAAGACTCCCGCCAGAACAAAATCTGGAGAAATTTTTTATTTTTTGGCTGATTGTGGTCAATTGGAGACCTAGCGGAAAATTTTCGTGGACGAACAACACAAAATTAAAAGCAAAATCCTTTCTCAGAGAATTAGTGGTTCCGGTTCCGGTACTTTTGAAATACCGGAACCGGAGCCAAAAAGTACCGGAACCGGAATCGGAACTCCGGTCGATCCCTGATATATATATATATATATATTATATTATATATATCTATATCTATCTATATATATATATATATATATATATATATATATATATATATATATATATATATATATATATATATATATATATATATATCAGTCAATTTTTCAGTGAGTCATCCGAAGGTTGGGCAACTTGAAAAATGAAATTTTTTCTTGCTCACATATTTTGTAGACCGCTCTATGGGCAGCACGAAGCCGAAAACCGTGTAGCACTAGACCGATTTTTTGCCGAGTTATGGCTAAAAAACCGATTTTGGACAAGGTTTAAAACTGTCAGATTTAGTGACTCTACACTTATTATTTTTACACTTTAATTTGTTACAGGTTTTTGATGCTTTTTAGTTGATTGGTTCAGATATACACTAGACTACGTCAGTGCAAAGTTTCACGTAGATCGGTAGCCTCAGGCCTCAGCCAGAGCTCGCCAAATGGCAAAAAAACAACTTTTTTTTGGACAACTTTTTTTATTTAATCGTGTCTATCTCACCGAATCCTGCGGGTAACCATTTTTGATTAATACTGTGAAAAGCTAAGCTCAAGGTCCTACTGGCTGTATAATTTATATAAAATTCTAGGTGGACAGGCATATTTTTTTGGACCCTAAATGTTGAAAAATCATGATTTTTCGGCAAATTTTATGTTTCGCCCTTCTTACAGATTGACTACCGCTACTAATCACCAAGGTTACCTTTTGCAAGTATTATGAGAGAAATTTAAAGTAAATGTAGTACACGTTCGCAACTTATATGCAATTCCAGGTGGACAAGCATATATTTTTCGACCCTGAATGTTGAAAAATCATGATTTTTCGGCAAATCTTGTGTTTCGCTCTCGTTACAGATAGACTACCGCTACTAATCACCAAGGTAACCTTTTGCAAGCATTATGAGAGAAATTTAAAGGAAATATTGTACACGTTATGCAAATTATTTGCAATTCCAGGTAGACTAGGATATATTTTTGACCCTGAATGTTAAAAAATCATGGTTTTTCGGCTAATCTTGTGTTTCGCTCTCGTTACAGATAGACTACCGCTACTAATCAGCAAGGTAACCTTTTGCAAGTATTATGAGAGAAATTTAAAGTAAATATTGTACACGTTATGCAAATTATATGCAATTCCAGGTTACGTTGGTGAATAGTAGCGGTAGTCAATCTGAAAGGAATGTCTGACATCTGACAATTTGACAGTCTGAAACGATTAAATGATCACTTATATAAAGGCGACCACATATTCATGCCTGAAAGGTTGAGTTTAAAAGATGCAGCAATTAAAGCATACAGCCGCGGAATTGAAAAAATGGAAACTAATATAAACTTACCAACTTTACAAGAAGCAGTAGTGAAAATAGCACACGATTCAGATGACGTAGCATTTCAGCTTAGCGCTGGTTTGGCTTTAAGACAAACAAAACGACCTCAACGGTTTTCAGACAAACAAGGGCGGTTTTTGCTTTTTCGATTTGATGAGTACGAAAGAAAGCGGAAAAGATTCAATCCCAAAAGTTTAGCAGCAGAAATGCCAGAAACAACAAGTAATGAAAACACAAAGGAGTCTCAACCAAATGAATACCTGAGCTGGCAACAAATTGCCAGTTTTTTCTCGCAAGAATCTGTTAGAAGAAAAGCACGAGGAGTGCTACCGCTAGAAGATAGAGTTGCAAATTCAAATAAGCCGCTAACAGAAGATTTATACTTAGAAGACGCAACCGTAATGGGCCTAGGTGACGACATTATAGAAACTATAAATAACAAGCTCTTCTGCTGAGCGAGAAGTTGTTATTGTGAGGAGTGAGTGTCAATATTCCAGAGGAAATATAAAACGCGGCCATTATTTGTAAATAAATGATTGTTCAACTCAAATTTCCGAACACATTTATTGCTGAGTAGCTCCAAAGCTTTACTCGTAAATTATAAAAAATTTAAAACTAATTGAATTAATTTAAACATTCTAAATGGCATAATTGATTATTAAAAAAATTAAACATTCTAATTCTAAATAGCATAATTGATTATTAAAACATCAAGCCTTACCGAGTTTTAAACTCGGGTCACTGGATTGAGAGTCCAGAGTGTTAACCACTACACCATAAGGCCATGACAACAGTCTGTTAACTGTGAATAATGTACGTTTTGATTCCGCACTAAATGACCAATAAAAATATCTTTGGCAAAATATGAATGTTGTGAGGCAAGGGTTGTCTTACTGGAGCCACAAATCATTATTGAAGCTTAGACATCTCAGTTTTACCTGCAATTTTCAACTGGCACACCTTGCTAGGTGTCGTGAGTTGGATTGCCTTCGGTGATTTTGTAACTGTCAGTCGGATTAGCTCAGATGGTAGAACAACGGACTGGGAAACGAAAGGCTAGTGGTTCGATTCCACTCAGGCCGTAAATTTTGTCGTTCTTCGATAGTTTAAGAACATCGTCTGTGATCCTTCCGAAACTAAAGCGCAAGATCGACCTACCTTATTCAACACTGGAAATTCGACCTACCGGATTTAACATGGAAACCTGAGATTCTGAATATACGCGGCACCCTACGCGTCCCCTGAGGGGGCCGCGTAAAAATACCGAAGAATTTATCAAAGAAGATGGCAGCGAAGGCACTAATGTAAAGAACAGTCATAAATTCACTGTTCAGCCATAATGACTTGAATGCATCAGCATTGTCAACACGGTTAAAATATAATTGATGTACTCTCAAGTTTTTTCCTGCCAAGGTTCCTTGCCAGTTTCAAGGTCTTTATACTGCTTTTTGGCATAAGCTGGCCACGAAGCAGTTTGTATGATTTGCGTGTTCAAATTTTTGTTTGTCGGGGGCTTATTTTTTAAAATTGCTTACAATTGGATGAAAACTGCAGTACAAATTTTTTTAATTGTAATAAGTTAAAGTTGTATAAGTTATGTATATATTGCTGTAAATGCAATTTTTATTTTTAGTAATCTATGAGGTAGGATTTTCAAGTTTTAAGTTATGATGCCCCCTTGGCCAAAATTTCGATGTGGTGTGGCAGTGTTGTCATTTTTTAGCAAAACGTTTACATTATCTAATCCAAAACATAAATTTCGAGCTTAAATTTCAGTCAAGGAAGGGGTGACATGATGTCTGGCATGAATTACCAAAACATTACTTAAATTAATCAACAATGAATTAATAATTTTGTAGTAATGAAATTAATTATTAATTAACTATTAATTATCAATAATGAAAGAAGAAATACGAAGAAACTAAGTGATTGCTTTAAATGACTGCCAATGCATGATACAGACATATCCACGTCGCAAACTTTTATCCAATTTTGACTTTACCTTGCAATTAAAAACCTATATAATAATAAATAAATAAATAAAGGCATACATGTAGTTGGGGGGGATGGGGGGGAAGACCCCCCCCAAAAAATTCGGTCCAGAGGGAGGGAGGGGGGGGTCCCGCCAGGGGGAAAGGAGGGGGGAGGGTCCCGGCGAAAGAAAAATTTTGGCCAAAATTATAAAAAATTAGCATTTTTTCGTAAAATTTAAGCGATTTTTACCGAAATTATCGCCAAAAATTGGCAAAATCGGTGTTTTTCGGTCAAAAAAGGTAAAAGTTGCGTCATTTTGGGGAAGGGGGGTCAAAAATGGGTTGACGCAGGGGAGGGGGGGTCCGACCAAGGGGGGAGGGGTACCCAAAATTTCGGTGCTGTTACATGTATGAATAAAGGTGTACATGTTCGCCGAATTGAGATGTCGAAACATTTTTGAAAAGTTTAAAGTACTAATAATTATTCGAAAATTTTACGCGGCAGGGACAAACTTAGTGTAAGTATTGACTGTTGAAAGCTGAAAATTACTAAAAAAATTTGCATGAAACTGCTGCTTGTTGCTATTTAGTTTAATTCAATTGCTAATGTGGTATCAATAGATTCAAATAACAAAAACTACACATGACTAAAAGACAGTTATATGGGTTCAGAAGTTCTGTTATTGGTGATCCAACTCTTGTACTTTTGCCGAAAATCAACATTCAGGGTCGAAAAATATATCCTTGTCTACCTGGAATTGCATATAATTTGCATAACGTGTACTATATTTACTTTAAATTTCTCTCATAATACTTGCAAAAGGTTACCTTGGTGATTAGTAGCGGTAGTCTATTGATAACGAGAGCGAAACACAAGATTTGCCGAAAAATCATGATTTTTCAACATTCAGGGTCGAAAAATATATGTTTATCCACCTGGAATGGCATATATTTTGCATAACGTGTACAACATTTACCCTAAAATTGTCACATAATACTTGCAAAAGGTTACCCTGGTGATTAGTAGCGGTAGTCTATCTGTAACGAGAGCGAAACACAAGATTTGCCGAAAAATCATGATTTTTCAACATTCAGGGTCGAAAAATATATGCTTGTCCACCTAGAATTTTATATAAATTACACAGCCAGAAGGACCTTGAGCTTAGCTTTTCACAGTATTAATCAAAAATGTTTACGGCAGGATTCGGTGAGATAGACACGATTAAATGAAAAAAGTTGTCCAAAAAAAACGTCTTTTTAGCCATTTGGCGAGCTCTGGCTGAGGCCTGAGGCTACCGATCTACGTGAAGCTTTGCACTGACGTAGTCTAGTGTATATCTGAACCCATCAACTAAAAAGCATCAAAAACCTGTAACAAATTAAATTGTAAAAATAATAAGTGTAGAGTCACTAAATCTGACAGTTTTAAACCATGTCCAAAATTGGTTTTTTAGCCATAACTCGGCAAAAAATCGGTCTAGAGCTATACGGTTTTCGCTTTCGTGCATCCCATAGACCGGTCTACAAAATATGTGAGCAAGGAAAAATTTCATTTTTCAAGTTGCCCAACCATGGGTTAGGCTGGGTCGAAGAAGCCAGAAATTGACTGATATATATATATATATATATATATATATATATCTATATATATATATATATATATATATATATATATACCTATAGGTATATATTAATGGACAGTAATGGAGTTTTTCCACCGCGGACGTACTGAACTGGTGGGGGGGGGTTAGTTGACTACCTGAGAACCTTCACTCTCACTGATGTCTTGAAATGAGGGGAACCCTCCTCTTATCAGCACAGTAATGATGTGGATATGGCTCATTTACTGAAACGAGGAGGGACTGCAAAGGTTAACCCACCCACGGTCAAAACGATGCTATTTTGCGCTCCGTAAAGAGCACAGCCAAGTCCCCGAGGGTATGATAGGATTAGAGTCTTACTCTTCCTATTACATACATATACTCTACTTATACCTATACTTCTCAAAGTAGGTATAAGGTTTAAGAAATTATGTACATAATTACCAATCATGTGCATGGCCCACTCGACCAAATGTGACTCAGCTGTGAAGTTAAAAAGTCTAAAAAGTTAAAGAAGGGCTGTGTGAGGAAAAAGGTTACTAATGTCAAGTATAGGACGGACAAGGCTGGGAAAATTAAGTCGGCGTCAAGATGTCTCGTGCAAAATCCTCAGACATGAAAGCATGCTTGGGCAAATTTAACACCATCTTTATCACATTAAATAAAATAAACGCAAATTGAGCGCTCTATTCTGCCTGGCTTTGGACTGGACTGGCTTGGCAAAAAACACTTCGGAAGTACCTCTTAAGCTAAGGCGGAGAACTTTTATGAAAAACACCTGTCTAGAGTGCACCCTTATTGAAAAGCCGCGGAAGCAAGCCAGCGTCGAAAAATCGAGGCATTCACGCTTGGTTGCTTGAAGATTACGTAATATTAACGTACGCTAGTTTGCGGTGAGCTCGAAACATTTCTCAGCCAATTAAAATTTGGACGAAATCAACTGTGCCAAGTGTAACAGTGACCAGTGTGGGGTTGGTTCGGTTGAGGGCATGATTCTGGGCTTGAGCTAATTATGCCCACCTCATTTTCAGCACAACAACACTTTGGACTGTCCTACTAAACTACATAGCCTATGCCACATGGTCAGATAATAAAGGCTTTACTAAATAACCAACTACAAGATAGGGTACTACCGTGCTTTATAATCACCAATCAAATCAGAACACAAAGCAGTTGCAAGGAAACAGTATGCTCATCCATACGGTCTTGTTGAGGAACCAGTTAGGGTTGATTTCACGTGCCATTTATTTGTAGCAGTTTGAAAATTCAAAAAATCTTTTTCTACTATTTAATAAAATTTCTTTAAAACCACTTCTGAAACGTTTTGATGCATGAATATCTCTGAAAAAAATTGGCATCGAAAATGGAGAACTAGTTTAGATTTGATGCAGTTTACACATCCAAACAACCTCTGTAAGAACCAAACACAAAAGGCAGTTATGTAGTAGTGATGTGGATCGGATCGGATCGGTCCGAAATTTCGATGCCGATCCGATCCGGATGCTCGATTGGCGATTCGATCCGATCAAGGCCCGGATCGGCCGATCCGATCCGATCCGCCGATCCGATCCGATTCAAAATTGCGTAACATCGATGAAAGCTAAAAATATCATTTTTTGTAGAAATATTTTTAAGTATAACTTTCTATATATATTGCTATAAAAATTTAATGCGTTTGTATATAGATGATAAGATGACATTTTTACAATGAGAGCTAATTAGACAATACCACGACCAAAAATTTTGATTATTTGGAAATGGAACCAACTTGAAAATTTTGGGCCACTACCGCAGGTCGTGGATAACAACGGGTTGTTTTGGGTTGGACCGGAAAATTTGAGCCGTAGGTCAACCCTTGAGTACCCACTTTAGGCTGCGCGGGTCGCTGCATTTTATCAAAACGACGAATTCAAAAAACTTTTTCACGTGTTCAATCCAATCTGGATACATAAATTTGGGTACCATGCGGTTAAAGTAGGTTGCAATGTGAACAATGTACAGCTGTACACTGTGCAAATTGTGCAGGGGTATCAGCTAAAAACGATCTATCATCAGGTATATACGGTATCTTAAAATGGTGGGTCGAGTTGGTCGTGGGTCGACTTTGACGGCGCGAATTGGATCTTGAATCGTGGGTTACCCACAAGTGTCAAACCGCGTGTTTGATTGGGTCGCGGGTCGAAAATTTTGATCCGCGTCGATTCTGTCTGTAACGAATAATGCTCAACTCTTGTGTTACTGTTAACGAAAACAATGTTGCAAGATTTAGTATGTGTCATCACTCAACTTCAATGATTAGAAACATTTCCTCCAGTGATGTATGCAAAGCCAATATTTTGATAATTTGAGTAGTAATTATACTTGTGCGTTTGACTGATCGCTCAAAAAGTTTTTGAAATTGTCAAATTTTTGTCAAATTACGAAATTTTGCGGTCGAGACTCAGAATTTATACTACCGATCCGGATCGCCGATCCGAAATTTTAAAGCCGATCCGATCCGGCGATCCGATCCACATCACTATTATGTAGTTTAGGAATGCTGATGCTAAAAATCAATTATTATAGTTGAAAACTATTAAAAAAAATTTGCGATACAACAATACCAAAAAAGCATATAATGTTAATTGGGGAAGGAAATGTGAAACACGAAGATTACATCGACTACATCATAATAACAAGCATTACTAACCACAACCAACTAGTAATACATAAACTCAACAATTGCAATCGTTGACAATAGTCATCTTTGAAAACTGTGTAAATGAATATTCAACATTCACGTTTTTTATAACTTCTGATACAGGTATATATAAATGCAAATGAATATAACAGCATTAATATAACATTAATAACGCAACATAAACATACAAATTAATCACCAATTGAATATTCTAAGTAATAATAATGATAATGTGCCAACATTTATTTACTGATGATAATAATGAATGAACTTAAAGTACAGAAAAGGCCGACTGCTACTTACAACCGTTTGCGCTTCAAAAACAAAGATGCATAAATCGAGTTTTACAAGTCACAGATTTTCAGCAAAATTTGGATTCATTGTGCAATTATTCTTTTTGGAGGGTTAGCTTGTATGATAATATTATCTAAAGAAGTAAATTTATTTGATTCTTGCTTTATCTCAGGATGCAGTATTTTTCAGACTCTTATTGGTTTAGTCAACTAGGATGGTTTTGATTATGTGTTACATGCGCCAAACATGCAGAGCAAGGTTCATATTTGTCCTTAAGGCCATAGGGGCAGAAAGATACCAATTGTCAGTCCGCTGGCGTGAGCCTTGACGCAATCCTTTCGTCTAATGTTTTGCACAAAAAACTGAACCTGAACCCAGCTCACTAAAACTACTCGATTGACCAGATAGCTTTCCTGGAACTGCTTATGGACAAAAGGATAAGGACAAGTGTGAACCGGGCTTTAGTTGAGTGCAATGATGCCTAGCTGTACTCTTGAGGCAAGTGAGCCACTGGAGCACTAGGTGGAGGCGGCCAGACCGATCACCCCACAGCCAATTCGTGCTCCGGCATTGCCCGTCTTCAAACTCTCGTCGTCACCTCCTGAAAAACAAAAGTTAGGTGCAGACTTGAAGGGAATTTTGGGGAAGGGACAAGGGCGTAGACAGGGGGGTGACGGGCATCGCGAGCCCCCCTTTTCGTCGAACCTGAAGAAAGGGTCCCCCCTTTGGTTATTATCCGGCCGAAAATTTTTTGATACGTCTCCAATTCACCAAATTTGGCCTAAAAATTAAAAAATTCTTAAACTTTTTTTAGGGGCTGTCTCCCCAGACCCCTGCAACTCTGTGACTTATTGTTACTTACTCGTTATTACCTTTCATTAAAGCCGAAGGAAGTCTACAGGAATATATACATTAGGCTGCATTTACTTGTGTAATATAATATACACTGTCTGATGTGACGTTCCCATCTTAATTTGTTTTAATTTTCCTGTCGAAAAATATTTCTTATAAGTGTCCAGTTGATCAAATTCGGCCTAAAAATTAAAAAAAATTCCAATTTTTTTCGGGGGGCTGCCGCTCCCAGACCTCTGCCACCTGTGGCTAAGTCATCTTGCGTTTGCACCGCGAATTGAAGTTTAAAATTGCTTAAAAGTGCATTTTAACCCATTACAAAAAAATCACAAAGTCATTCCCGCCGAATGGGTGGCCAATGGGCACTGACAGTGAATTTATTTAGATTAAATGACTACAAACTACATTTTGTTATGTAAACCTTTCGCCAAATCTTAGTGTAAAAATCTTTGTTTCTGGCCGCCCTACCGCCCCCAGACCGTCGCAACACTGAGTTTATTTAATTTAAATAACCAAAATTATATACCTATACATTTCGTTATGTAAACCACTTCACCAAAAAGTGAAAAGTAATTGCATTCTGGGGGCTGACTCCCCTAGACCCCGCAAAGTGAGTTAAGAGCGTGAGCCAAAAAGTGGACAAGGTGCGACCCCCCTTTTGAAAATCCTGGCTACGCCCCTGGAAGGGGGTGCGGGGTAGTTTCCCTACCATTTTGGTTTGTGAGCCACGAGACTTTGACGTCGTGAGCTACCTCTCAAAGCATTCTGGGGAGAGGGGCGTGAAGCACCTGCCGGGGGAAGGGGATGAAAACCCCCCAAACCCCCACCCCCATGTATGGCTAGGTGCTAATAATAATAACAAATTTATAAATCTAGCTAAGTGTAAACTTAATTACAAAAAATTTAAACCAATCCTGTTTCCAATATTTCATAAGTTAGCCCCAAAACTTGGATTAGAAAAACTCTTGACAAGGGTATATATAAATATATACATCTCATTTTTTGGGGAAAGTTCACCCCCCTTCCCAAAATGCTAGAAGTGGCTCAGGAAGTAAAAATAGGCGCCACGGTTGCTCCTCACGTCCATCCCTCTCCACAAATTTTCTACCTTCATTGATGCAACGGGTCAAAATTTTGGCGACCCTCCTCCCTCTGATTGACCAAAAACACATAAATTTTGCTAAATTTTCGTAAAAAATGCCATTTTTATCCACGTTTATCCATATTTTCGGGACTCTCTGCCCCAAACTATCGTTTTGTTAACTCTCTTACACGTGCATATACATGCCCCCCAGTTCCCCCTACCTTTTCCCAAGTCGTCCGGCTTCAGGTGCACGACCATGGTGCGCCCGATGATGCTGGTGTCCCCGGCCAGCTGGATCAGTTTGTCCGTTATCTTTATGTCCGCCACGCCCTTCTCATTTGCCACCACGTTCCCCAGGTCGCCCACGTGACGCGTCTCATCCTCAAATACAAACAAAGCAACACTCACTATCAGCATTAGACACATATATTCTATATCGATCCAAGATCCAAAAATTGGAGTCAGCTGTTTAATACCGATGGTTGAAAAAGAGTCTCTATCCATCCAATAAGCCTCACAAGCGTTTCTATTTTGTTCGTTATTGTCAAAATTTTGCTGCAAAGCAATCACTCGCATAATATCCAAACACCCATGGCGTGGTAAATTGTAGTGCCTTGCTATTGTAGTGTCGCAGTTGGGCAGCAATTTAGATTTATCGCTTTTTGATCTTGCAATCTTGACTATGCAGGCTATATGAGCACTGATTCTAGAGCGTAACTAATGACCTGCTTTGCCAAAATATTGGGCGGCGCATTGATCGCATTCAATTAAACTGACCAAATCCGTTGATTGGCAGTTACCATCTGATTTAATCTTTAACCAAATACCGTTCTTCGAACTACGTACATGCGTTACAGTATTCATTAATTCGCAACATGGGCAGCGATGTCCTCCGTTACAAGCCTGTGACTACTAACTTTTCAAGGGCGTATCCGGGGTGGGGGGATGGGGGAATTCTCCCCCGAAATTTTTACACAAGGGTCCCCCTTTGGTTTTTATGGTGCGGTCGACCTTTAATCAGGATTTTGAGCAGCTCCAGAAGCTAGCTAAATATCTTTTTTAACGCAGTGATCTGCACTTCAGAAACCAATTTAGTAAAACTTGTCAGGTAGATAATACACTACTGCTGCGGAGCCGGATCCGGATCCGGATATCCGGTCGAGCCCTAATGTGTGTGTTGTGTGTGTGTATATATGATGTATATATATATTAGGGATAGACCGCTGGCTCGGCTCGGCTCGGCTCGGCTGCCGAGCCGGCCGGCTCGGCTCGGCTCGGCAAATTGCCTTTGGCTCGGCAATTTTGCCGAGCCAGGCCGAGAGCTGAGACTGCCGAGAATTTTCAAGAACTAGTTCTACAAAGTTCAAAGTTCTACATTTTTAGTAAAATTTGCCGAATCTGCAACATCCGCACATCCGCATTAAATTTTTGCGGATGCGGATGCGGATATCCGCGACATCCCTAGTTTCAAGTTTCATCCTTTTGTCGACGTCATTGTGTAGCTATCGATATGAAAACTGATGAATTTTTATTGAATTTTCGCACAATTTGCAGTTTGCCACCAAAAGTTGCAAACATTTAGGGTGCCCCGCTCCCGTGGTCAAGGGTCCCCACAAAGGTCCCCCCCTTTGGTTTTTATCGCCCGGCCGAAAAAAATTTCTGATGGGTCTCCAATTGACCAAATTTGGCCTAAAATTCAAAAAATTCTCATTTTTTTCTGGGGGCTACCGCCCCCAGACCCCTGCAACTTAGTGGCTTACTATTCGTTGATATTATCTTTTAACAAAGCCAATGCATGTCTGCAAGAGTACATTCTGCTGAACTTACTTGTGTAATATACTATCTGATATGATGTTCCCATCTTTTGTTTTACTTTTCTTGTCAGAAAATATTTCTGATACGTCTCCAGTTGACTAAATTCTGCCTAAAAATTTCAAAAATCTCCATTTTTTCCTGGGGGCTGCCGCCCCCAGACCCCTGCGATCTGCGGCTTAATTCTTTTTGCGTTGTCACCACTGACGGCCCGAATCCCTCGGCCAACAGGGAAAAGGGGGGGCCCCCCCGCAAGGCCCCCCCCCCCCAAAAAAAATCCCCCCACCTCATACATATGCCCTTGGCTGTTTTTGAATTTCAGGAAGGAGCTTCCCCCATCCTCTCCAACTGCATGAGTCAAATAAAAGCTCTAATCCTTCTTTGCTTCTTGACATAAGTCAAAATTTGTCACTTAAAAAAAGTTGCACCCCAAAACATTGATTCCCGGAGCGCACGATTAACTTTTGATAAAACCCAAAATTACCCCTAGTCGGCCGGCTCGGCTCGGCTCGGCCCGGCATGCCGTGCCGGCCGGCTCGGCTCGGCTCGGCATGCCGAGCCGGCGGCTCGGCTCGGCTCGGCTCGGCACCGAAATTCCCGGCTCGGTCTAACCCTAATATATATATATATATATATGTATATATATATATATATATATATATATATATATATATATATATATATATATATATATATATATATATATATATATATATATATATATATATATATATATATATATATATACTAGGGATAGACCGCTGGCTCGGCTCGGCTGCCGAGCCGGCCGGCTCGGCTCGGCTCGGCAAATTGCCTTTGGCTCGGCAATTTTGCCGAGCGAGGCCGAGAGCTGAGACAGCCGAGAGTTTTCAAGAACTAACTTTCGAAAGTTTAAAAACTCTTCCCAGAATCCAAAAAGCAAGAGCTGTTCTGTTACGATGTTTGTGTTTTTCCGTTAAAAAACCGCTCTCTCATACCGGTATATGCTGGGGGGAGAGCGGCCGCCCTACCCATTTTTTTGATTGGAATTACTTCATGTAAGCATAGGTGTGTGGTGGCGCGATTTGTTTGCCTAATATACTGTTTTGTGTTACGTTTATATCATAGAAAAAACGACATTTTTAATAAATTTGCTGTCCGCATTGCAATATCGAAAAGCTTAGTAAATTTTTCAACTTTTCACTCTGGCGCCCGTTGCACAAAAGTTAATCAACAGCTGAAAAAGCGGTGGGAAGATAAGCAATATTCCATGGTTCTTCAGATATAGTAAAAGATAGTAAAAGTGAAAAAATTTAACTTATAAATACATATAGTAATATTGTTGGTAAAAAACGGCTTCGTGGCGAAAATGGACGTCAAAATAAATCTGGCCCATCACAGGAATCTGAATTTTCAATTTTTTCAGTTACACATGGTACATAAACAATTTCAAGCATTTTACAGACTTTCAGAGGAATTTAAGATAATTTTCAGAATAATACAGACGAAGTTCAGATAATTTCACCCAGAATTCAGAGACTCTAAATTTTATCTGAAAAAATGTTACTGGCTAATTCTACAGAAATTTCAGATTTCCAGCCTGTACTGTAGTTTCAAGCCTGTAGCCTGTACTTTCAAGTTTGTACTGTACTTTTGTCGACGTCATTGTGTAGCTATCGATAAGAAAATTGATGAATTTTTATTGAATTTTCGCACAATTTGCAGTTTGCCACCAAAAGTAGCAAACATTTAGCATTTGGGGTACCCCCTCCCGTGGTAGGTCTTGCACTGCCAAGCGCGTAGTCGGCGGGGGGGGGGGGGGTCGCGGGGGTCGCGACCCATCTTTTTTTGGTCGAACCTGAAAAAATTGTCTACAAGGGTTTTTATCGCCCGGCCGAAAAAAATTTCTGGTGGGTCTCCAATTGACCAAATTTGGCCTGAAATTCAAAATTTCTTCTGGGGGCTGCCGCCCCCAGACCCCTGCAACTTTGTGGCTTACTATTCGTTGATATTATCTTTTATCAAAGCCAATGCATGTCTGCAAGAGTACATTCTGCTGAACTTACTTGGGTAATATAGTGTCTATGATGTTCCCATCTTTTGTTTTACTTTGCTTGTCGGAAAATATTTCTGATACGTCTCCAGTTGACTGAATTCTGCCTAAAAATTTCAAAAATCTCCATTTTTTCCTGGGGGGTCCCGCCCCCAGACCCCTGCTATCTGTGGCTTAATTCTCTTCGCGTTTTCACCACTGGCGGCCCGAATCCCTCGGCTGTCTCTGAATTTATGAAGGAGCTTCCCCCATCCCCTCCAACTGCATGAGTATCAAATAAAAGCTCTAATCCTTCCTTGCTTCTTGACATAAGTCAAAATTTGTAACTTAAAAAAAGTTGTGCCCCAAAACATTGATTCCCGGAGCGCACGATTAAATTTTGATAACAGGGTTTTTTTTTCAAATTTCACCCTGTGCTTTTTTGTGTGCTTTTATAAGAAAGTGTGTGCTTTTTTAGCAAAATGTGTGCTTTTTTAAAATATAGCCGGAAAGCGTTTTTAGGCATTACATTTTGCTATCAAACGTGCTATGTGAGGTTGTAGTGAAATTGCTATCAAACCATTCCGATTGTGGCGTAACCAGAAAAAAATTCGGGGGAGAATGACTCTCGATTCGTTGTAATGAGTTAAAATGCACTTTTTATCAATTTTAAAACGTAAATTCGCATAAAAAACGCAAAAAGCCAAGTACACTAAGCTCCAAAATCGCGGGGGTCTGGGCCTGGGGGCAGTAGCCCCCAGGAAAACATGCGGATTTTTTCAATTTTAGGCCGAATCAGGCAGTGCCGTACCCAGAAAAAAATTTCGGGGGGGATGAATGCACGTTGTGGCAATTTTAACACTTTAAAACGCCTTACAAAAGCAAAATCACTAAACCACAAAGTCGTACGGGTCTGGGCGCGGCAGAACCCAGAAAAAAATTGGCGATTTTTCCAACTTTAGACTGAATTTGGTAAACTGGAGACGTATCAGAAATTTTTTCTGACAAAAAAATTAAAACAAAACATGGTAAACGTCACATCAGATAGTGTATTACACAAGTGAATGCAGCATAACATACTCGTGTAGACATGCATAGGCAGTGGCTGTGGCGTACTCAGAAAAAAATTTCTTGGGGGGGATGACTTTTCGATTTTTTGTAATGGGTTAACATGCACTTTAGTAATGTCAACACTCATAAAACGCCTTACAAACGCAAGATTACTAAAGCACAAGGCTGCAGGGGTCTGGGGGCGGTAGTCCCCAGAAAAAATTGGGAAAATTTTTGATTTCTAGGCCAAATTTGGTCAATTGGAGACGTATCAGAAAATTTTTTCGGCCGGACCGTAAAAACCAAAGGGGGGACCCTTGTGTAAAAATTCAGTCGGCTCAAAAATTTGTGTGCTTTTTGGTGTGTTTTTATAAGAAAGTGTGTGCTTTTATAAAAAAACCCAAAATTAATCATAACCGGCCGGCTCGGCTCGGCTCGGCCCGGCATGCCGAGCCGGCCGGCTCGGCTCGGCTCGGCTCGGCACCGAAATTCCCGGCTCGGTCTAACCCTACCCCTAATATATACCATATGTAGAGGGTGCGTTAATATACATATATATGGATGTGGCTGGTTAAACTTAGCCTGACCGTGTAGCAAAGAGCAAAAGGTTCCTGAAAGCTTTTTCGTTGTTATAATCTATATACATTATACATATATACGTAGTCTATAAAGAAATTAACCAAACCAAGTACTGATCATTGTATTTGATCAGACGCTGAAACGAAACATCCATTGTAGCTTAGGGTCTTATCCAAAATTAAATTTATCGGATTAGGTTTAACTTTATTTCGTCCATAACGTAGCGTCAGTTGCACGTAATTTGCTGAAACTTTGCACACTGAGAAATAATGTTATGTAACCGTTTAGGGAGAAATTTCAGCCAGCTATCTTCATTTTGTGCTGTGTTATTAGCAAAAGTAATTTAAATAAAATCCGTTGAATCCAATTTTGGATAAGGCCCTTAGTCCACGATCTGTTGGTGTCATCGCCAGCCAACAAAGATCATCATGACATCGGATCATTACCGGTTCATACTTGTCCTTAAGAATACAGGGACAGAGACAAGGACTAATTTTTTGTCAGCTATTGCGAAGCAGTGACAGAATCGTTTCGTTTAATTTTTTCCATGCAACCTGTATCTGGACGTCAACATGTATATACATTCTTCCCATAAAAATTTGGGTCACTTGGCCAGGTAGTTTTCCTGGAATGAATGAATGAATGAATGAATAAGTTCCCTAAGGATAAAACGATACGGACAAGGATGAAAGACAGCAGTTACTTTCAGCTGAGAAAATTGAGGAAACCATGGGGTACTACGGGGTTTTAAAAAATCGACGATTTTGTTGGGGCGGGGGGGACCCTGGGCCCTCTTCCGCGCCCCCATGGGCACCTGGGTATTCGTTGGTCGGATATTTTTTAGTCAGTCATAAGTTTCAGTTACTGGCTTTTTTTCAGGGAGTTTCTAAAATCTAAAACGACAAACTTTAAAATCATCGTTTTGATCGAGACAATTCTATCGTCCGATTATTAATGTAATCATACCAATCGACTTGTATTAGAGTGTTAGATACGCCATACGCGTGTGTTGTTTCATTTTGCCAGAACCCTACAACAGTAACTTTTTCACTGATAAGAACAAGCACGTAGGTATATATACCTGTAAAGTTAGTGCCAAGCAAAGTTAGGTTAGGTTATAGCTCAGTTGTTTCTCTTGGCTTCTATGGAGATAATTTAATTGAAAGGTGAGGTGCTGTCCATCGTCTATGTCATTGACTACAGCTAATGTGTCACACAAAGGATTCTTTATCAATTGGAATATTACTATACGTACGTATGTAAAGCACATATTAAATACTAAATAGGTATTTAGGGTAAGGTGAACTTGTTTGAAATGATTTTGACATTGATTTAGCTTGTAAATATGTAATCAGTTAATCAGTTGAATAAACTGTTATATATTTGCTGTTATTTGTTAAGTAAATAAAGTAGTCATCTCATCATCAGCATAAGCAGATTCCGTATGAACCGAAATTTTACATAAGGTCATAGATCGTAAGGATTTCCGTCCTCCCCTCGCCCCAGAAGGCAAGTTTACCCTCCCCCAGATTGTCTAGTGTGTGGCTCAAGCTCAATGCACCAAAATCGGGCACTCATGGGTTGGCGACGTTAATTCGGAGGTAAACTAGGCGAAAGTGATATTCCTTCTCGCCCCCATAGATCTATGGTTTTCTACTTGTTCGGGAACAAACTATACGCAGTATATATAAATGGTACAGTGCTGGCGGCCAGCTGGGTGATTAATGCACGCATTTGACGCGCGGCTTGATTCTCTGCAAAACTTGTCCTGGGTGTTTAACCAGTTGGTAATTGATCCGTTTTTCGCTCAAGATCATTAGCAGCAATTTGTTTGGATAAACGCAATAATTCTATTGAAAAAACTACTAATTTTTTCTGTTTCAGATGTTTGAAGGAGAGCGAAGACATAGCCAATCTGCCACAGACCAGCGTGGTCATTTGTTTCCACAACGAAGCCTGGAGTGTCCTTTTGCGCACCGTGCATTCGGTCCTGGAACGCACGCCCCCTCCCTTGCTCAAAGAAATTGTACTCGTAGATGACTATAGTGATAAAGGTGGGGTAGTTTAGTTTTTTGGATGTTATACAATATACATACTGGGGGTGGGGGTTTTTTTTGGGGGGGGGGTGGGGGGAAAGGCAACCGCACTCCCCCAGACTGGACCGTCAACCCCCCTGGTTGCGAGAAGTGGCTCACAAAGCCGAAAAAGGTGGGTCACCAAGCTAAAATGCTGAACTGCACCCCCCCATCCCTGAAGACTTTGCCCCTTTCAGAATCTCCGAGCTGCCCACGTATGATGTTAGGCTTAGATTCACAAGAGGTGTTTTAACATCAGTCTTGGTGTAAAGGGTTCTTTTTGAACGAAATAGAATCATAGTAGTGAAAAATGGTATGTGTTTTTTAATCGATTTTCAATTTTAAGATTTTCAAATTTTAGATGTCTCAAAATGTCTCAAAACGTAACCTGTCCTAGTATAATGGGACATCGGGCTCTTGTGACTGGGGTAGGCGACACGGGACCGCCAGTAAAACCAGGCCTCCTGCTCCTCCCGCGTGAACCTCGGATTACTTGCTGGCCCCCCACAGCCAGGCGAACATACACATATACACATAATATGTTAAAGAAGCAACGCCTGCTGGCAAGCCACGGGTAATCCTCTTGGCCAGGACAGCTTGAGTCGTTTCCGAGCGACACCGCAGCTGTGATGGCGGTAAAAAAAAGATGTTTCAAAATTTAAAAAATAAATGTATTTTTCATAGTTTTCTTAAAAATGTGTATTTTAAGTCAGCAGTGAGTCTTCTAGAAATGAATTTTTAGGTTCAAAATGGGAAAAACTTGAAATTAAAATTGTTTAGACTTTCGATAAAGGTTACTGTGCAAATTACCGTATTAGTTTTAGTTTAAACTCACAAGTTCACAGCACTTTGTACTGCGAGAGTATCATAGGTGCTTTTAGTTAAACTTACCTATTTTACTATAATTAATAGCATGCCTAATCGTTTTATGGCCCCAAGTGCCAAAATAAATTGCGCTTAAAATTTTAATGTTTTATTTCCAATTTTTAAATGTCTTGCTCCGGAGAAGTTTTAGTGTACCTGTGTTGGCCAAGACCGGATTCAGGAAGAATTTTTTGTTGGAAAGGAGGGCGCAAAAAATCAGGAATTTTTCGTAATTTTTTTTCCACGAACAAAAATGATTTCAGCCGGATTATAAAAAACCAAATGGGGGGGTTCTTTAATCTTGTGTACAAACCAGTTTATGTAAAACCAAAGGACGATCTTTAACCCTCGAGTACAATTTCCCTTGGGAAAAATTTTGGAGTGGGGGGCACTTTGTTGGTGCAGTGGCGTAGTCAGGAAAAAATTTCGGGGGGATTCCCTCCATCCTCCCCTGGCTACGCGCCTGTGTTGGTGTACTAAAAATGTGCTGAAATGCTTTAAAGACTCGTTAACTTGAGATAGTTTAGCAAACAGAGCGTTACTGAAAAAGTTTTCACCAAATTCACCATGTCAGCTGTGGTGTCAAGTACCGCGTAATTTCATTTTTTTCCACTTTGGTTTGTAATTTGATGGTAATTTTCACAGTGTTGCGCTTTTAGTGTCGTTGTGAGCAGTCATAGATTTAGAATTATTATTGGCGAAAAGTTTGTGACTTTGGGCTTGGTGGCCATAAAATAGGTGTAAAAGTTAGTAATGGTTGCATAGCTTTGAGCATCACATAGAACTCCACGACAAGAAAGACTATGTACCCTCTGTAATTTGAATAAAGTAGAAGATGAAATTCATTTTCTTATAGAATGTCCCCGCTTTGAGACCCTCAGAAATAGCTACATCTGCAGATACCTTGATAGTTCACTGTCTTATGACGATAACTTTATAAAAATATTATCTTCAAAAAATATCTTCACTCTTTTGAATCTTTCGAAATTCGTACATTTCGCACTCACAGAAAGAACGAAATTTCTGAGCACACGCAATGTTAGGTTTCAACTTTACACGACTGAATAAGTATTTTTACTAACATTTTATAATCTTTTTGCACTGACAAATGTTGTTTTGTTGTTTTTTTCTCACTGTTATCCAGTAGTGCGTTTATTTTGTTTGTTTCAACAGCATATTATGTTCCGTTTTGGAATGTTATGCTTCGGATTACTTCAATAAAGAACAAAGAACATAAGTTATGGAACTAAAGTTGCCTATGTGTAGAGAGTGATTGTTGAATAGTTGAAGTTACGTATGAACTTATGGAGAAAGGAGATTTTATCTAAGTTTGAAAAATTAGTATGCGGCTACCATCAAGGCAGATTTTTAAGCATAGTTTTTACATCTGGCTGCGCTATAAAGGCCTATTCACTCGAGGGAGCATGAGCGGCAGCATGAGAGGGCGCATTGTATAATTGGAATTTTCACTCCCGGACACTGCCTGCTGCTTTGTGGGAAATAATGCGGCAGGCAGTGTAAAAATTCCAATTATAGAATGCGCCCGCTCATGCTCCCGCTCGTGCTCGCCCTCATGCTCCATGGCGTAGGCCATGCAATGCGCCATGGAGCAAAATGCGCCCTCGTGTGAATGGCCTTACACAGGCATGCCAGGCGCAACAGTGTCTCACTCTTTTTCTACAAGAGCAAACATTATTATGTACTCTTGTAACCATAATTCAATTGCTAGCCTTTCTAACAAAACACATCATGCAAAATATAAAAATATGAGTGGAAACATTCAGCGAAGCAGACTGATTTCAATATTATTATTTAGCATTTACGTTATGATTAGCTACAAAAGGTGTTCATATACATATGCTTCGTGGAAATTGGAAGATTATTGAATGGATGTATAGAATAGAATTTCATTTCATAGTCTAAGGTTACTAATGTTTATATTATGTAGCGTTGCAAGAGCTAAAATTTCAGTGCTAGCTGGTAGAAATCAGGGACCGATTCATAATTTCATAAAGGGACGAAAAGAAGGACGGTCATTATAATTGAATAAAGGTTTTATAATTTATCACACAAAATGTCTTATAAAACGGTGGACTGCACCAAATAAGTTTAACTTTAGTCTGAGCATAAGCGAAAATCGATTTAGTTAAATGCAAGCTAAGCATCAGTTTTCAACTACATTTTAAGTGACAATTGTACTGATCTTCACTGTTGCACCGCACTTAAGAGATTCTATGAATTTAAGCCTCGGCTAACTCGGTTTAAGTTGTTGATTCTTAGCCACACATGTGCAGCTGAGGAAATCTGGGGGAGGGGAGTGTTTAGTGAATTTTTCAAGATTTTGCCAATTTGTTAAAAATTTTGCCCAATGAGAGGGGTGATGCCGATCTGGGGTGGGGAGCGGGGCGGGGTTTTGTTGGGGGCCAGCAATCTTTCTCACGCCTATGTATAACGTCTAAGCTACATCGATTTGGTGCATTCTACTGTGGTAGCGTGTTATGATATGACAATAATGCGTTTTTTAGATCATCTGAAAAAGCCTCTAGACGAGTATATGGCCCAGTTTCCGAAAGTGAAGGTGGCCCGAATGGAAAAACGCGAGGGTCTGATTCGAGCCCGGCTCAAAGGCGCCTCTGTGTCTACTGGCGACGTGATCACTTACTTGGACTCTCATTGTGAATGCGTGGAGGGTAAGGGAGGTTTTAATGTTTCAGTAATCAGTAGAATTTTTTTATTAGTGGCCGGATTTATCTTATTTGATTATATACATATTTTTCTTCTGCCTCTTTATCAAGTTACAACGACAGTTGATTTTTCCTGGTCTACCGAAACTGGTGCAGTTTATGCGAAGACTAATGACAACAGTCGCTAGTATTTTGTCAAAACCACACGTGTAGCTGGCCACTTGGAAAATGTGGGTAGCGGGTCTGACGAACTCATATATACATGTATGAGGGGAGGAATGGGGTGACCTCCGCAAGACCCCAAAGATTTAAGGGACAGGGTCCTAAAACTTGAGCAATAGGGGATAATAGTGGGGGTTTTTTGCAAAAAAAATATTCTCTAAAATTTAGTAAAATTTAGTGTGTTTTTGGTCGATCATGGAATAGACTTCTCCAAACTTGGCCTGAAGGGCGCCTCCCAAAAAAATTTAAAATTTACCCCGTTACATGTGTATATAGACGATCCTTTCTTTGGGAGGGCCTGTGAAGCGGAGTCGGCAGAGGGCTAACGATAATCCCAATAAGTGCCAACAACTGAAACTTCTATATTATAGTCAAAAGTCATCATCAACATACATGTGAAGGGCATGGGGGGGCAAAAAATCGAGAGGCCGAAGGAGGATCCAGAAAATTTTCCGAAAAAGTAGAAATGGCACTTTTTTGGGAGAATTTTACAAAATTTTACAAAATTTGGAATATTTTTGGTCGATCTGGGGGGGAGGGTCCCCAGAATTTGGCCTGAGAGGCCCCCACAAATTAATGTTAAACCACGAGGCTGATACGCGGCAAGGCTGCAAGAGGAATGATCAGTCGGTCGAAGTGCTCACTCGCACCCCGTTACATGTATGATCAAAACACTAGTGTATTTCTAGGCTGGCTGCCGCCCCTGCTGCGCCGCATCGCCATGGACCGCAAGACGGTGGTCTGCCCGGTGATTGACGTGATCGACGACACCACCTTCGAGTACCACATGAGCAAGGCCACCTTCACCAACGTGGGCGGGTTCGACTGGTCCCTGCAGTTCAACTGGCATCCCATTCCCGAACGCGACCGCAAGAATAGGAAAAAGTCCACTGATCCTGTGCCGTAAGGGTTTTGGTTGAGTTTTTTAAGGCATTGCAGTTTTTTTATTTGTTATAGTTCTTGTATGGTTGTTTTTATAGTTGTAGATTTTTTTTATTCACTTAATATCTTGAACACGTCCTACGATGCCGTTTGCCGAGGCGAATTATAAGTGATTTACTGGAAAAATGGCGATTTTACAAATAACAATAGCTTAAAAATCAGGTAACAGTCCATAGCGTCTCCCTGGTTTCTTAAAACTTAAAACTGGTGAATGAAAGTAAAAAACCGACAGCCGTTCTGAATTTTTTCCGCTGGAACATCCAAGAGTGTTAATGCTTGCCTGTGCCTGAGCCAATTTCATACGGTTTGTTAATATCTTAAAAAAATCTGTTTATCTTAACTAATAATTGTAGTTTACTGTCCAGTTGACTTATTAGTTAATAAATAATTATTGTGGCTTTCTTTTTTCAGTTCCCCCACCATGGCGGGCGGTCTGTTTGCCATTGACCGATCTTATTTCGAAGAGCTTGGAACCTATGATCCTGGTTTCGACATTTGGGGCGGGGAAAATTTAGAGATTTCGTTTAAGGTATATTTTTCTCGTGGCTTTGTTGTGATGATAAAATGTTTGACTGTGATAAAAAACGAGTGTTCGGCATGGTATTGTTTACAGTGTAAATCTGCGTCCCTGATAAATGATAGTGAACTTTGAGGTAGTGAACTTGATTAAGAGCGTCAAGAAGGTGAAACATTAAAAAACGTTGGTTAAAAAACTTCACGTAATTCCCGATTATTTCATATCAGACTTATGTGGATTGGATTGTATTCATACTTAGGGTCGATTCATACTTACAGCCTGGGTTTTTTTTCGCTGGCAATTTTTCGCAATTTTGCGAAAAGCTTGAAATTTTTTTCGCAAAATCAAAATTTTTTTGCAGACCTACTTTTGTTACTTAATGCAGTAGATTTTACATTTAAATGTTAATAAAACATTATTACGCCTATATATACAGAATACAGGATAAGACTGACGCATTTTACCCGTTTTGGCCAAAAAGCAACGATTTTGACATTTTTATTTAAATTTAAGGAGCCGTCCTGAGAATTTTGTGTAATTTTTCACAATTTTCACAACCGATGTTCAGCCGTAAAGAATTTGAGAAGACCCGGCCAATGACCAACTTAGGCCTGAAAATGCTAACATTTTGAAATCGTGCTTTTTTTAATTATGTCACCTCCGACTCCGACCCCATACTGTCTTATTAGTGTTACATGCAGTCGGTGTGATGATACATGGAAAATGTCTCCCGTTTACAGTCACTAGAAACATCAAGTCACCAAGTTGCACGAGTCCGGGTCTAGGGGATCAGAAAAAGTCGGAGAAATTTTCAATTTTTGGGCCAAATTCGGTCAATTGGGGACGTATCGGAAATGTTTTCCGACTAAACCACAAAAATCAGTGCATAGACATTACGAGTTCACCTCCACTGCGTCAAAATTTTTTCGCAATTTTGCGAAAAGGTTTGGAATTTTTTCGCAATCGTCAAAATTTTTTCGCAATTGCGAACGTTTTTGCGCAAAAAAACCCAGCTTACAGCCGTTGGTGTCCGATCAAATTATTAGGAATTATTACATTAATATTACAAATTATTAGCCGGCAAAATTACGAAGCAATCACGCCACCAACTATTTGTTTTAATATTAATGTCAGATTTGGATGTGCGGCGGTCGCCTTGAAATCGTGCCTTGCAGCCACGTGGGCCACATTTTCCGCAAGCGCTCGCCGTACAAATGGCGCTCGGGCGTGAACGTGCTGAAGCGAAACTCCATACGGCTGGCAGAAGTCTGGCTGGACGAATATAAGCAATACTATTATGAGCGAATTAATAATCAGTTGGTAAGATTGGTTTTTATACTAACAGTAAGTTTCTGACCATGATACCCAGTGTCCATATTTGGCGTAAAGTCTGACAAAAAATAGATGCTCCACTTATTTATTATTGTGGCATGACTTCTGCGACTACTTGCTGCAGGGTTTTTTTTGTGTAATAGTTTCTCCCGCCTTCACAGCAAAAATAAAAACCACTGATTTCCAGCCCCATTTTTCCCCAAAAACTGATGAACGGCCTATTTTGGTTGTAAAAATTACAAAAATTCGCGAAGTGTTGATTCTCCTTCCTCTTTGTCCTCAAAATTTAGTCTAATTTTTGAACCCAAAACAAAAAATCTTCAGTTTCAGCTCTTGCGGCTTATGATTTTTCTATTTTAGCATTCGTTTTTATCACTTGAAAGTTGCAGTGAAAAATCAGCCATGCTACCTTCTTCGATTTCTTGTCCTACTTCAACTACTTGAAGTTTTCACCCAGATTTGAAAAAAATAGTAGGATCTGGCTGATAGAACAACTCTCTATCTGTGTAAACCATGATGTCACGGGGTCTCGGCCTGGGGGTTAGGCCTTGTTTCAGACTTTTCAAAATTTTAGGGGGCTTCTCTGCGTTCGATACTTGAACTGACAAAAACGCAAAAAATTATCTCATATTTTTATTTTCGTATGAGTTCGATTCTCAAAGTCGAAATATCCCTTTTCACGTGAAAAAAACGGTCAATTTTTACTAGGGATGTCGCGGATATCCGCATCCGCATCCGCGGATGATCCGCAACTTTTTGACATCCGCATCCGCATCCGCATCCGCAAAAATTTAATGCGGATGTGCGGATGCTGCAGATTCGGCAAAAATTACTAAAAATGTAGAAAATCAGACGGCAATTTTGATTTTTGTGCATGTATATACCTATATTTTTGCTCTTAAAACGGTGGACTGAAACTTTGTTCTAGGCTTTCTCACCTCATTGTTGGTTGCAAATCCCTCTTTTCTAAAGTAGGCTTCACGAATATTTGATATTGCGGGCATATTCGAACTAAGTTTTGCATGTTTGAGAGACACTAGTCTACAAACTTGTAAAGCAATAATTGTCAAAACAATATTATCAGTTTTTAACTTGCATGCTTTCGTAGATTAGAAAGAATAGACAGAGTACGTATAGTGATTATAAACCAACCAAAACCAAAAGCATCAAGTTGCCAGAGGGTCACGCCGATAGCCTTTGAGTTGGCATAAAGTTAACCGATAGCGTTTTAAACAAACAGTTGATGCCGGCCCACGGCTTAGAAGATATGTATAATGAATGCACAGTTGGCATAAAGTTAACCGATAGCGTTTTAAACAAACTGTTCATGCCGGCCCATGGCTTAGAAGATATGTATAATGAATGCACAACTTCGATACAAACTGTTTTATCTAAGTCTCATTCCTTAGTACTTGCATTCTTGCATTGATACTTGCTATTTTAGTATATTATGCATTTTTTGGTGAAAAATTTTTCAAAAATTCGGCTCATAACTTGTTTAGAACGTATTCTAAAAAGATCCGCATCCGCATCCGCATCCGCGCGGATGTCAGAAGTCAACATCCGCATCCGCATCCGCATCCGCGGATGTCCAAAAAGTCACATCCGCGACATCCCTAATTTTTACCTAAAAATGCTGTAATACACACTTTTAAAAATTTACACAACATACCCTTAATTTACACAGCAAATTTTTAATTTACACAACATTTACACAGTGCCGATTTTGAAAAAAAAACCCTGACTTGCTGTACTCTTGATAGTCAAAGTCTATATAATTTTCGTAGCGAAATCACATGTTTCATTTTCTCACGTGGTGCAACTATTTTTTGTCAGACTTCACATTAACCTCAGTAGCTCAATATAAGATTGACGTAAGTTTACAAAACTTTGTAGAATGATTTATTTAAAGTCTGGTATAATTTTTGGAAGTTTTCTTTCACGAGTAAACTCGTAAAGATAGTTGGGACAATGTCACGGGATATTGTGATGAGGAGCCATAGTCTTATTGTTTAAAACTTGAATAAAAATAGAATGCTATTTAGGTAAAGTATATAATTATATTTTTTGTAGAATATTTACTAATATTATCAGAAAGGCTAAATGTGCGATGCTCAAAGAGAGCAATCATCCGGTTCATGTAAAAAAACATTCACCACGTCTTTGGTCGTAGTCGTCTGCAAATAGCAGTTCATTTGAGATTGCGATTCACAGGTGAATACGACCTCTCGCAGTCTACTTTTTTTGCATCCAGACGTTTTCAGTCGAGCCGTTTTTTTTCAGTCGAAGATGTATTTTTTTACAAAGACGGTGGAGAAAAAGAACTATTTTGGTTCACAGTAGTTCATTATTAAGTCCCGATAATTATTTAATTAATTTATTACTAATATATAAATGAATATTTTTAGGGTGATTTCGGAGACGTGTCCGAACGCAAAGCCTTACGCGACAAACTGCAATGCAAATCCTTCAAATGGTATCTGGATAATGTTTTTCCAGAGCTTTTTATTCCAGGGGATGCGATAGCTTCCGGCGAGGTATGCTTTTGTGACAATAAATTGGTGTCCTTTGTCATCGTGATTAAGGGTCGATTCATGACTGAGGGTTTTGTCATTAAGATAGAGCTTATTGGCTAGGCGACTAAATGTCTGAGCTTATTAGTCTTTATGAAGTCCTATTCAGAAGAAGTTGTGTAGCCCGGTTCATACTTGTCCTTAATTTTTGTCGTTTGTCCAAAAATTTTTAGAGAAAAAACTGCCAAGTGGACAAGTGTGGAAAGTTTTGCACAACATATTAATATCAAGTTGAGGTCAAGTCCAGTTTGTTTGCAAAAAAAGCTTGACTCAGACATTTAGACAGTCTAAAAAAAGCTTTGCTTTGTCTTAATGACGAGATCATTAATTACAGCCGCGTTTCTGGGACCAGTCACCAAGGTTATGAGAAGCTACTAAAATTAAGTACATATTGCATTTAGTAGCTCGTAGCTTGTCGGTGAGCAATTTTGTTGGCTGAACGGACATGCGGCTGTAAGTATATATCCATGAATCGACCTCAAGGCTGCATTTTTTCATGTTTAAGTAGTTCCAATGTGCAAAATTTAGTAGAATTTGCGCAGATCTAAGCCAAAACACGTAGGGGGGATTTCACGAAGGTGGTTTTACTAAACCATTTTTTTTTCTTTTTTTTTCCTTATATATATATAAATTTTTATTAAAAAATAAAAAATTTTTTTTCGAATTTCGTAAATTTTCTTAAACCATTGGTTTAACTCAAATAAGCCAAAACAAAAAAAACAAAAAAAAAAAAAAAAAAAAAAAAAAAAAAAAAAAAAAACACGTATTGTGTTAAACATAGGCGGATTTTAAGCCTGGCTTGAGGGTAGATAATAATTGCGCATAATGTGCAGTCTTCTTAGAGACGATGTCTAATGAATGAAACGGGCTGAACCCTGATGAAAAACAAAAGCGGAACTTTTTGTCACGTTTTCTGATAAAAATGCAGCCTTGTGTTTTGGTAGTCTAGTAAGTTTGGTGAACTAAAAAGAATGTCATGCTTATATTGGTTTTTGATATAGTTTATTGTAATAATTAAATTTAAAATTATAGTTATCGACTATCTAAATAGTAATTTAAAATTGTAGTTATCGTGAACACGATGCTGTTAAATTAATTAACAACCACTTGATAAATTAGTATTAAAACAAGAGTAGAGTTTCAAATCCATAGTTTCAGAAATCAGAGTTTTGTCATTGAGAATGAGCTTATGCAGATTGCCTGAATAAAACTAGTCTTATTCGCTCTTTCTGGCTATCGCATTAAGCTCGATCTTTATGACAAGATTCTTAGCACAAAATATTTTCCAAAATTCATACTTCCCCAAAATTTCCCTTTGTCCCCTCTATCTTGGTTTGGGTGCTTTATTACTTAACTTGCTGTCAATTGATGAATCTGTTTTTAAGGTTCAACTTTAAACTTTAATTTTTTGTACAATTTTTAAAGTCATATTTTTTAGTTAATAATGAAGGGCTAGCCGAATTTTAAAACTTAAAAACGGATTCATCAATTTTGCGCGCTTTCCGCTAACGCTTTACAAGCTGGTATATTTATTAATTATAATATTGTTAGAGAAAATATGCGCATTTTTTATTTATTTTCGTTAGTTTTGCAATTCTTAACGATTAATTGCATTTCTTGGGGATGGTATTTTGGTATGTAATGCAAAATTGCTTTTGAGTTGCATTTTACATTGCTGCGTTTACAACGGCAGGCTTTTGATTATGCTGGTATATTTCGTAGATTTTAGTTGACAAATGACTTTTGCAGGAATCGAACTGTGGTCTAAGGGTTTGTAAGCAACGCTTCTACCACTACACCAGATTTGTCTTTGGATTCATCGGCACATTAATCGTGGAATTCTCTGTCTTAAGGCCTAACTTTTCTAAACCTACGTCGGACTATAAAATAGATTAGCGAATTCAATTCCGATATCATGTGAGATTCTAAGTTAATTTTTTACGCGGCGGCCTCAGCCGCCGCGTATATACTATAGTACAGTTGCTCACTTTAACACGTATCTTTTGTTCATGTGTATAATTGCACGTGAAAAGTTGGTAGGTCCTAGAAATGCATGTAATGTGTGTGCGTGTGTGTTCTTCGTGTGTGCTAACCTGACCTGGCTATCACGCTGGAGTTTTTATATGCGCGCGTTATGCACAAAAGCACTCAGGTATAGTCAGACGCACATTATTACAGCGAACAGATCATCACACATAGCAAATGCGTTCTGAAAAATTTTACATGCAGTGACAGTAAAATGACGAAACCTGTCACAACAATGTTTTCTAGATTATTATTTATCAGCACTTTAGAACCTGAACAATGTGAATATTATGTAGAAGCATTACCTACAAAACCATTCGGTAGCAAGAATGATGGCATTTCGCTGCGACAAAATCTTCGCAGTTGACGCTGGCTTTGCGTAAATGTGCGGTTTTAGCACCTGCCTCTAAAATGGTGTTTTGAGTGCAATAGCATTTGTACTCAGTTTTTACAAAACGGTTATTAGTTTTTAACTTATGTGAAACTTAACTTGAAAGCAAGATGAAATCACGAAAACACATTGCAGTTTGACCTGTTATGTATGTAAAAGTCTTGCTTTAAATACTTTTTCCGCCGCGTTTTATATTCGAAGAATATCCTCAGCCTTACAGCATGTCACAACGAATTCTATCCAAAACTAATTTATCTCTACTCGCAAAACGTGCTTGTTCTAAGTTAATTTAAGCGAGCGACTTTTACAAAAATCACGTATATAATATATATATATAAGTGTAAGTCGAATCCGAGAAATTCATTTGTATGCCAGCTTCATCCTATAGTCATGCTGTCATATGAAAAAATTATGAGTTAAGAATAAAACTGATTACTATTTACTACTAAGTATATTCTTGATATTTCATATTGCATAACTCTGTAGTTGAAATATTTGCCTGAAAAAGAGTCTTTATGAGTTGCTTTTGGAAATTTCACGATGTTCTTTCTTTTTAACATACAGTAAAGCAGGCTTTCGAATTCTTTATTCTAACCTTTAGCAGTTCACTCAGAAATTTAGTAAACTTTTCTGTACTTCTGAATAGCACCCGTCATTTCCTTGTGACATTCTGATTAAAAGAGTCAAGTTGCAGTGTTTAGTTTTTTTAGAAAAATGAGCCAAACGTAGGAGAGTTTTTATCCAGTCTATTTGCTCGTGATTGCTCCCTCTGTTTTTTGAAAATAGGCCCTTCTACCTAATGAAAACGGCCATTTAGATTTTTTTGCCTAAAACACGACATTGAGCGTATACCTTATTTCGTATTTCTCTATTGGAATTTGGAAATGAGGCTATCGCAAAATATGACGACCAAAGGATATTTTCATAAGTTGTAGCAGGAAAGTTTGAAAAAGCTAACGCGTGACTTCCTTTCTTAAGCTAACTTTGTGGATACTACCGTTAAGGTTTCTGTAAACTCTTTAAATTTCCGCTTCATTCCTCAATCCTCAAACACTGTAGCTCTATGGTCCGGTTTCGACCAGACAATGAAAAATTAGCAACGATTGCCTCTAATGCGATTGATTGAATCCGTGTTTCTTGTTTCTCTGGTGTGAATATGATAATAATAATCTTTTCTTCTAAACATTTTTTGGTCAATATACATTGTTCACCGGCCACCGCTCGGCTGTTAACATCCTGGAACTTGCCAAACGCACTACTGTAGGTCTACTTAGTTCTGTTAAACTAACTATTTTAACAGTCGGTTTTCGCGATCTGTCAAGCACACGTAGGCAGGGAGGAATTCTGTGAGAGTGGGGTGAGAAGGTTGGGGGGGGGGGCGAAGAAACGTGTCGACTTGCCCCCTCTTTTGATCTTCGGAGCCACCGGTTTTGTGTTGTGAGCAACCAATTGGGGTTAAAGGAGCCAATCTCGGGGGGAGGAGGGGGCTGACGCCATCTTCAGGAAGGGTTCGGGGAAATGCCTGCATCCCTGAATGGTGTCGCTTACGCTTTTGCTTATATGTGCTGCAGCCTGCAGCTTCTTTAGATACCTTTCCTTATTGTAGGTCCAAATGTAATAGATTAGCTTGCGTCTTTTTAAAATAACGTCAGTCTAATAGATTAATTTTTGCGGGGTTTTTCATGCCGCACACAATTATTATGCTCACAAATGTTTGGAAAAAACCTGCCCTGACCGCACATACAGCTGTTTGAATCTAGTGAGATTTTATTTGCTCAGTGATAATTAGGCAGTTCTCGCTTGAATTGACCTCAGTCTGAACTTATTCATTCATCTTCTGCCCATCTACTTGCTTCCTGAGTTCCTGACACAAAATTTTCGGTCTTTTCCAAAATATTGTTTCTCATTCACTGACTATTTTCGGTTCCCTTACTCAATCTGAATTTAAATTTGAGCGCCGTTCTTAAGAGAAAACTTTTATTCAATAACACGTGCGATATATTATTGTTTTTTTTAACCGAAAGCGCTATTTGGGTTCAAGACTTCAAGTGCAGATCTTCATGCCTACTCTTAACACGCTACAATATCTGACTGACTACTCTGGTGTCATTTCAGACTTTAAATATCTTTCACTTTACTGATTCTGTCACAAAAATGCCTTGCTACGATTCTCTGAGTAAAGCCTGGTTCCGGCTTGTCCGTGGTCAATGTCGTTTACGTCCACATACTAAAATTCACTTGTGAGGAAGCGCTCAGTTCAGTTTCATTATCAGTTAGGTTATCGAGTTGTGACGACATGTCTTTCAGGTGATTCTGGGCATACATGCGTACACCGCGTCTCGATCTGGGGGGGGGGGCTTGTCCAATATTTTTGGAAAGTTTAGGGGAGACTTGTCCCGACGTTTTGAACACAAAAAACGCAAAAGTTTTCCAATTTTGCCTAAAATTATGAAATTTGTAGCAAAATTTTGTTATTTTTTTCGCAATTGTTCAGCTTTTTGCCCATTTTTTAAGAATTTTACAGCAGTCTTGGTAAAAGTTTCGGTCAGGGCACCTTTGTTAAGCACTAAGGAGGGAGGCTTGCCCCCGCCAGACCCTTATGTACATTTGTGGTTCTAAGGGCTCCGCGCTAGGTATCATAGTCGACAAGGAATCCTGACAATGAAAAGCGAGTGTATACATACATACATACATACATACATACGTACATACATGATAATATAGAGAAATGTTTATTGGGGGCTGCTGGTTGTGGTTTTAGGTGCGTAATTCGGGCTCTGATGCCAAATTCTGTCTGGACAGTCCCGTAGGCCGGGAGCACAACGAAAAACCAGTCGCCGCCTACCCCTGTCATGGTCAGGGCGGTAATCAGGTAATCACAGTCAAGCCCGCCCCCTGGCTCAGCAACAAGAGTACAGTGCTGTTGCTGTTAGGTCGCTAGCTGATGCTTGCTTGTATATACCAAGAGTACATGACGGGTTATGTGCTCTTGCCGTGTGTTTGTATTTATGTTTGTGTAAGGGCCTATTCCTTTACCGGATTAAAGGATTAATTATAATCGGACTAAACAGTTTAAAAATTGAGCTTTCCAAAACCTCCGGATTAAACGGACTTTACTTCTAGCGCGTTGCTTTTTAATCAGACTAAACGGACTCAACTATGCACGCTAATGTTAAGCGTGCATGTTAAGTCCGTTTAGTCCAGTGGTAGTTTTGGAATGGGGTCAGACTAAAATTAAACCGCTGACTTATTTTAACTCGTTTAGTCCGTTTAGTCCGATTTGTCATTCCAAAACCTCGGACTAAAATAAGTCCAGTCCGTTTAATCCGGTAAAGAAATAGTCCCTTAGTGTATGTGTGTGCGCGTGTGTGTGTGACCGTAAAGGCTGACTCCTTATGTAAAATAGGTTTTAGCCTATCTGATATACTGAAAAAATAAGGGATACAGAGAGGCCTTATGAGTACTTGAAGTTAGAAATTGCAAAATGGGCAGAATTTGACATGCGCTCTCCCATTACTGTGTCATTAAAAAAATTAAAATAAACTTTCATTTTTTTCGCTGTATCCATTTATGGATGCTTCTGGCTAGCCTTATTATTTAGGTCGAACGAAGGATTGTGAATAGAGTCAGTGCTGAATGAATTACGATTGATCGCATGAATGATGTGAATGTGAAACGGTTGTGGTGATTGCTTTGCGTACTACTTCACGCAAATTTCTAGAAAGTCAGTATTATCATGATTTGGTACTTTCCTGACTTCTAGTTCAGGTTCTAGTTCTAGTTTACAGACTTCCTGGGCAGAATTTTACGCTAATCATAGGCTACATGAATTTGTTTTTGACCGGACCGGCAATTTATCGCTAACTCTACTGATTTTAGGTGGCGAGCAGTACTGTAGCTCAGAGGATGATAAAAAACCTGTTGAGAAGATAATAAAAACGATTTGATTTTTTGCCCCAAAATATCACGACAACCCCTTGACTTATTTGCAAGCTTACATTCCTAATTAAAAGCGAAATAATGGACTCAATACAAATACTGATGTCTGTAGTTGTTTTCATATTTCATCAAAATACATTATATCTTTTCTGTTTATATAATTTTTATTTTTAATATTTTTAATGTATGACTAAAACTGTTGTGGAAAAAGTCAGCTCCGCTAATGTTAGCTTGTGTAACATAATTCACTTTGCGTCCGAATTATGTCCATTAAGAGTTTCAAGCTCAAAGCTGTCACCAAATATATGGATCGTCTACTACTTGGATAAAGTACCGTCTTAGCTGCATGCTACTGCACGAACTTGCTTGCAATTTTAACACCAGAAAGCATGCACCAATTATTACGTATATTGTTTTTGTTATGATGTATATATGTATAGAATATTACCACATGATCTTGTATATTAACATTATGATCGAGCCTTGTGCATGTTGAGTCAAGCATGCTTTTGTAGCTTACCATGCGAAAGATCTCTAAGTAAGGAAAGATCTCTAAGTAAGGATTTGTTTTTTGCAGAAAGCAGGATTAGCAGTTTTTTGGTTAGCGTTTGCGTTATTGTAACTGTTGCACGTTGATTCAGTGTTACTTGAGTATTTATTAGCTAATGTTGTCTTAGCTTAACTGAATAAATCAGCATCTATCCGGTCATCTAGATCATGATACTCAAATACGTGTGAGGCTTATTGCAATGTTAAGATAGATTCATTTTTCCAATATCCAATCGCTTCAAAATCTTAGGTATGCAAGTTTTTACTTAAACTTGACGTTTTTTCTGTTATGCGTGCATACAATTTTTAAATGATTTTGTTGAATTTTTGTCATAATAGACGTTTTTTTCCCAAAATTTACTCATTTATAAATAGAAACCCTCGGTAGAGTTTGAGTTGTCATTTTTAATTTTTTACATATTTTTTAACCATCCTTTTTACTTGAATTACCTATTTATAAATTATTACCCTATATCTGCATTACCCTCTGATTTCGTTCACATTTTTCTTTTAGCTATTGCATATATACTTTGCAGTGCCCAAAAGACGTTTCTTATCATCAGCAATAACATGACATAGTTTAATCATGATAAACCAGTGACCGGTTAATCCGTCTAATCCACTTAATCCCGCCCTCCCTGTTTGTGTAGGTGGTCAGTTTGTTGTGGTCCATGGTCATGTGTGTGGACACGGATATCATGCATGAATTGTTGGCGGACGAGACCATAACCCTGGTCATGACGCGACGCTGTCATGGCATGGGGCTGGGTCAGGTAGTGCACTAGCAGTCAGGGTCAATTCCTATGATGGATTATACGGATTAGATTAAAATTGGGTCGCTTAACTCATCTATGTATCTCAATATGGAGATGGATGTATAAACCTTTTGTACACGCACAAGAGGTGGCGAATATATATACGAATTATGTTTGCTTAGTATGACAAGTTTCATATAAAATTTTAATCAGTGTCTGTCATGAGTTATTGGCCTAACAAATTTTTATCTAATCCGTTTAATCCAGTTTAGGAATTTAGGCCTTCAGTCCGGGTTGGAGTGCATAAGGCCAGTCAAACGCCGAAACCAGTTTAACTTGTTTTTGTACACCATTTTACACTTTTGTTCGAAGTTAGAACATTATGACCTAATAGTTGAGATTTCATAAGACAATATATACACAATCGGTTTTAAACATTTACAATATTGATGAATCTACTCGAGTTTTGACTCTCCGAGATGAAACAGAGCAAGGTTTTTTATAAGAGAAAATGAATAATAACTTAACTGGAAAAAGTTTTATACTGAACCGCAAATGTGCAAGAGAGGTTAACTATGTACATAAACTATGACCTCTGTCGAATTTCATAAAGCTGGATTATTTCAAAGTTAGGAAACTAAATTTAAATAAATGAAAGCATATAATAATCCAATAAGTTAATCTGAATTTTAAGTAGACTCTTATGCCACAATTAGTGAGTAACATGAATTCTTGTTAACTTAGCCTAATACTGCCATTTTCACAAGTTGTCCACTCTACTAACCAAAGATGGACAAATACATAACTGTTGTTAGATTTAATTTTTCTAACAAATTCATTGGTTAGCCAGGATCACTTATCACGGACTTAATTTGATGAAGTTCCAGTCGCGGAATTCTGAATGAAATTTTTTTCCGGTCAAGTTGGAGGTTTTCCATTGAGATTGTGAATTTTGGTCAGAAGCCGTTTTATGATTTTTAGTGGATATTTTTCTATTTCTGAAAATGCAGCTGAAGCACGGTATATATATACTACATAGATTGTGTGTATGATTGTGATGTTTACGTAACGTGTGTGCGCACTGGGCTAGTTTTCACATTTTTAGTAAATCGTAAACTGTTTTCGTAGTCTGTTTTCAGAAATGATATAGCCTATAGCAGTCAGTTTTGAGTCTTGTTTCGAAAAATTGTAGCCATTATATTCTTACTTTGCGGGTTGCTCTGAAAAAGAACTTTGAAATTATCTCACGTAAAAAAACGGTGATTTTGAAACTACCACCTTAATTGTGAATATACAAATGGATTTGCACTGCATGCTATATTATGACTAATTATCATTATTCCATTAAGTAAGTAATCAGCAACTTTTAAACTTCATGACTATTTCAAGCACTTGTGACTTGTGAGCCACTGTTATGTCATGTAAATATATTCTATGTAATTCACTACTCTTGCCGCGCGCAAAGCTTGCTTGCTTACTAACTTTGCAATTCTCATAATTGTAATGACCTATTACAACTAACAAAACAACACTAAAATTCTGTATTAACGGAAACCCCCCTACCTCAAAGCTACGCTAGAACTTTTTATTATGATTTGAATTTAAATAGTTTATAATAGGGTTTGTAATTTTACACGTTTTTGCTATTTTTATTTAGAGTTTAACATGTGAATTTTGGTTCCAGTTTAGTTTACAATATTATAGATGAGTGCGAACTACAACTTATACCATATATACCATAAATTTTAAATATTGCGCAGTGTATATTTTTCAAGCTGAAAAGCAGGTAATACATATATCTAGATTAATAAATGTAAAATATATTAACCAAAATTCACATCATTATTATCTGTTACGGTGTATATGTATATACTCTGTTTTAATACCCCATGTTTTACTCCAAAGCTCTGGTTTTGTGATCAAAGCTACCCGACTGTCTTAGGTTCGAAATCAGGGCGGTGGTGCCAAAATGTGTCTGGACTATGACAAAAAGGCCCATCGTGGTGTCAAGTCAGCCCCCATGGGCCTCTACTGGTGTCACGGGGAGGGCGGGAATCAGGTATGATCGACATCCTAAAGCCCGGTTCATACTCGTCCTTGTGCTTGTGTGGATCATTTTGTGCTAAAGAGATTGCAAAAAAAACTATATACCCGAATGAGTTACTATTTTCGGAAAACGAAAGTTTGGGTCCGGTCCAGTTTGTATCCATAAAGTCAAAACTATTCAGAAGCATTTATTCTTGTTCTTAAGCGATTTCAAGAAAGCTGACCGACTGAATGAGCCACATTCTTGCTAGAAAAAAGCTTGGGCCATGTCCAGTTTGTAAGCAAAACAATAGAAGAAAGGAAACGATTTAGATGCTTCACTAGCAGACTGAAAAGTGTCCTTGTCTCTGTCCCTGTGTTCTTAAGGACAAGTATGAACCGGGCTTGATTGCCCCTTCCCGATGTATGCTAGTATGCTGCTCGCTGATACCTTGTGTCTTGTGTGCAAGAGACGGATCTGTGCTGTTGGCTCGACATATATTTACCCAACGAAAATGATCTAGTTTCCCAAAAAGTTACATGAGGTTCTCCTATGTAGTGGCCTGATTTTTCCCGCAATTTTGTCAGCTAATTGAAAATACAGTTGTAAGTATGAATGAACACTCTGTAGGGCGTATATACTGAAGCGATATGAACTTAGCGCGCGGGGGGGGGGGGCGTCCTCTGACATCGATGAGAACAGTGTCAGTCGTAGCCCGAGTCTCCGATATGGGGGGGCTATCCGACAAAGAAGGTAGACATTGTTATCGATTAGCCGTTAATCAATTTTTGGAATAATTTCTATTATTGAAACGAGAAGGTTGTGGGTCCATTAAGCTTCCGTAACTTGACCTAAGATCTGCCACTTTTTTTAGCTTTTTATACCTTTGATTAAGATGGAAATTAGGTAAGCTATTTCGTTGTAGTATACATGTATATAGACGTGCAGTGTGAGTGTGTGTGCGTTAGGCTTTAGTTCGATGGATAGTTATTGAAGAAAACAAGCTGTTCGTACATGAATACAGTTTTACATAGGCTTTGGTAGTATTCAGCACTAAAACAGGAATCTATTTTCGGGATGTCCCCTTTATCCGTTTTTAGAACCTTTCATTCGGCTCTGTTTATTACGTGGTTATTATGATGAATCATAAGACAGCAGACGCTCATGAATAGATATAATGTTAACCGTTTTTGGAGTTGAAATACAGTGAGAGGGATATTGGCTTTGCCAGTATGGCTAGCTCTAGCTGGTTAGTTTTAGTGTCGAAGTTGAAATAATGATTGGCTAAAGTTTGACAAAAAGTAGTTGCGCCACTTGAGAAAACGGAACATGTGATTTCGTTACGAAAAGAATAGATTTTGACTATCAAGGGTAGGTATATACAGCAAGTAGTCGCACAAGTCATGCCACTAAAATAAGTAAGTGGCGCATCTATTTTTTGTCAGAGTTTAATTAACTGTTTAAAATAGCACATTTGGTTGGCCTTAGTGTAATTATTAATCGTATCGAACTTGATAGACTTATTTTTTCATAGTCCGTATTTTTTAATCAGGCCTGAGGATTTGGTATAGTGGATTTTATTGTGTGTGGACGCTGTTATCAGTTTGTATGCGGTTTTTTGTTATTTGAGTACGATTTATTGTGATTAATGCTTAATTAGTATGCTGTGCTGAAGATGCCACAAATAATATGGGATTGCTTGTAAAGGAAAAAATGGTAAGTGAACCCATTTTTGAACCATATATTCTAGTTTATATTTTACGTTTTTATAATTTGTTTTAGTCAGTCAATGTTTGGTTTTATGTTTGTTTTTGTATTTATCTTATTTGTGTCATTTATTTTTTATGTTTTCTGTATGTAAAAATGTTAGCTTTCTGTTTTAGCGCATAACATATATGTACTAAATTTAAATTTTTTTACTTACATGTGACATTAACTGTTATTAACATACAAATTGCTACTTAACTAACTACTCGAGTGTAAAAATTTTTTATATCAGCTTTCAGCTTTGGTTATTAGTAGGCTATTAACTTTTAATCGCAATTTTACATAATTTGGTGTTGCCTAGATGAATTGACAATATTTCAAAATTTTATTCTTATTTTGTACATATATAAATGTTTTGAAAATTTAAATTCATCTTGATATTTTTCAGAGCTAGATTCGGACTCCCAAAGTTTTTTACCTTTCAAAATAATCGTGTTCATATATATCTGTTTTCAACTAATTATGCATGGTTAAGTTTTTCTTGTATGTATATAATATTTTATAGATAATGTGATTTTTTTAATTCAAATTTAAATATATATTTTAAATTTGATCACTTTTTAATTATTATTAATTGCACCCATTCAGCTTCGAAATCAAGCCTTGGTGGAAAACCATAACTTCTGTCTGGACTTCAACAAAAAGGACAAACGCACTAATAAAAAGCCACCGGTCAAGATTTTCAAGTGCCACGGACAGGGGGGGAATCAGGTATGATCCGATTTGAAGTGTCTATGTCTTGTGAACGAGCATGTGTTGAAGATAGGCTAGAGTTTGAGGTCTGAATTTTTGTTTTAGGCGTAGGGTTAGGCTCAGGCTTAGCTGTCTGCTTAGTTTCAGGCTTAAGCCCGGTTTATACTTGTCCTTAAGAACACAGAGACAGGGGCAAGAACAATTTTCGATCGTGAAGCATTCATAAAGTTACGTTTAAAGTTTTGTATGGTCAACTTCCTTTGTTCAAACAAGTTGGCTCATTTGGCCATGTAGTTTTCTTAGACCTGTATAAGCATGCTTAAGGACATAGGGACAAACATAAGGACGAGTATGAACAGGGCTTTAGGCGAACAAAATATATACAAAACCGCTGAGGTTTCTTGACTCTATAACGAGATTTGTACTGGCTCATTCACAAGATCTAGATCCAGTTCAAAATAATGTGTGTCTAGTGATGTATAATTGTATGGAATGGAAATGCTGGATGCATGGATGTATTGAGGACTATATTGTTGACTATATTGTATGTTAATTAATTAACAGTAATTTTGAGTGAACCCACTAATAATATTTTGCCTTGTATATACGCATAAGGCTTGTATTGTTTTTCGGACTTAGTCTGTTTTACACGAGTGGTAAACGCGCGGGATGCACCACATCTATCTCCATCGTGTGAAACAGGCTTTAACGTCGTTACTCTTTAGCCACAACGTCAATTCTGGAGCTGGTGTAAAAATGAAGCTGGCGGGTTGTTCTGAAATGTTAAAATTGCGAAATGGTGACTCTAACGAGTGTACGTCGTATTTGTGAAAGATACACATGAGCAAACAGGGAGGAGGGTGGTTGGTATCTGATTTCGGTTTTTTTCCTGTGGCATAAACAGCCTCAACTACAGTGAAGTATTTTCAGAAGAAATATTTTTAATTCATATCCCTCTAGTACATGTATATACTATATAGATTTAATATATCTTGGTATGGCTGTGTAGGTATGGGTTTACAAAAGATATTACAACTCAAACAAATTCTAGGTGATCGCAGATTGTATTTTTATTTTTTTATTGTCTTTTTTTCTTTTAACAGAAACTTTAGAGCGAGACTAAAATTAAACACCTTTTGTGAATCCAGACCAACATATCTACGTTAGTACGTTTATGTGTTTGAGGTGTTTTTGAAGCTACAAGTGTTTGTTGATTTGCCCTCATTGTCTTTGTTGACTGAAAATGGTAGTGTTGCATGAGGACATGAGTCCCCAAAAAATGTTATAAACGCATAAGAGGAATAATAGATGTTCGCCACTTACACTTATTTTTAACGAAGTCTTCGGATTTTAAATGGTAAGTAATTAAACACATTTATGTGCTTTTAGATATAAGTCCATATATACATGTACACGGGGTCTCCGTCTGGGGGGGCGGATTGTCCCCACTTTTGGAGGGCTTGAGCTCACAAAAACGCAAAAAATTTGAATTTTTGCCCAAAAATTTTGAATTTTTGCCAGAAAAGGGAAAATTTTCGGCGAAATTTCGCTATTAGTAACTTTTTCGCTTTTTGCTCATTTTTGAGGAATCTGAGGGGGCTTGTCCCGGAATCTTAAATCTAGAGGAGGATTGCCCCGCAGACCCCCCATGTACATCTGTGGACTTATAACTTAAGCTGCGTAAGGCTTGCCATAAATGTTAATTTGTTGAATGGTTATCCTATTTTCGTCAAATATTCTAGCTGGAAAAGAAATGTTGTCGTTTTTTTCGATTATTAATTTATATAATTTCTATTAATTTTGTGAATATTTCGTTAAAAAATAAGTTATTTAAGTTAATCTGGTAAATCTAATCTTGTTAATTTAATAGTGACAACGCCCTCTAGTTAACTAATTAGTTAACTAATTAATGTTAATTGTTACTGTATGTATATTGTGTTCTAATGTTTTTGTTTCTCTTTCACTAAACTGTTTACATTCCACTAACTTGTTAAAGTCAAGTTATAAATCACTTATATATGTTATGTTATTGACATTAATGAATTTAATCGTCGATTATAGCTATACTAATAACTCAACTGCACGCTTTGCTTACAGACTCATCGTGAGAAAGGGCGTAGTAAAATAGAAAAAAAATTAAAACAGTTTCACTGGGTCGGATTTTGTTTTTTATTAACTCAAAATTTTTCTAAAATATGACAAATCAACTTCTTTTGTTCAACTTTTATATACATGTTGCTTCCGCTATTCGATGAAGTGATTAACGCAGACGTCTAAGACTGGATAATCTAATCTCAATCTAATGAATAAATATTGGAGCATACCGAGAAATTTTGGTCGCGCCTTCTCGTAGGGTCTTATCCAAAATTGGATTTATTGGATTAGATTTAACTTTATTTCGTAAATAACGCAGCGTCAGTTAAACGTAATTAACTGAAACTTGGCACACACCGAGATAATGTATGTAAGACATATAGAGCGAAATTTCAGCCGGCTATTTTCGTTTTGTGCTGTGTTATTAGCAAAACTAATTCAAATCTAATCCGTTAAATCCAATTTTGGATAAGGCCCGTAACAAGATTAAACGCTTTTGCAGAAAATCTAGGCTTTCCATAATTCCCACTCCTTTTCAGCACACAGGACACCACAATCACGCATGGTTAAGTTCGAATTTACTTTTTTTAATATCAGATGTTGTTTTTATTAGCGTGTTTGCATGTTTTTTTAATTCGCCAATTCAGCTCCGAAATCTAGCCCCGGTGAAGAACAAAAACTTCTGCCTGGATTACAATAAAAGAGAGAAACGACGAGAGAAACGCTGGGTTCATCAGGTTTTTAAGTGTCACGGCCAGGGAGAAAATCAGGTATGACTAGGGAATTAGAAAAAAAAAACATAAAAAGGTAAACACTTTTATTTTGAATAGACTAGGCACACGCTGTGGTAAAGATGAGGTAATTTTAAACGCTGTTCAAATCCTGCTCAAGATAATCTGAAATCACCGTGAAGCTCCAATTTTTGACAAAATACTGTGATTATATCTTTTTAAACAAAATTATTGAGTCTCACCGCGATTTATATACTGGCCATCTTTTTTGCAATCCAAGAAATTAGTCAAGTTAGTAAATTCCAAGTAACAAAACTCGGCTGTTTACCAAAGTGAAAAATCATTATTAATCGTATTCATCTCATTTTTGATATTTTTGGAAGAGCAGTGCTCTGTGATATCATGGTTTAGTTGAATTGTGTTATTTTATTGATGCTAACTTTCAGGGATTTCTAGACTCTCATTTTCCAAAGTTTAAACTGCAGAGCTGTTGGACTTTTTTGCGCCATGTCTGTTTGTGTACAGCAATGATTGTGTGCGCGTGTGTGTGTGTGTGTGTGTGTGTGTGTGTGTGTGTGTGTGTGTGTGTGTGTGTGTGTGTGTGTGTGTGTGTGTGTGTGTGTGTGTGTGTGTGTGTGTGTGTGTGTGTGTGTTGGGTTTTGTTAAGTTTGTGTGTGGTCAGGTGTTTTAAACTGTTTGTAAACTGTAATTTTAAACAGTTTTTTGTAATTTCAGTCAACTTTTTTGTAGAACGTTCCAGTTAGTATTTTTTAATTGTTGATTTGAAAAGTGTGAAGAAAAGAGAAAACTGTATTTTTGTATTAAAAAGAATACAGATTTTGAAATTGGTCTAAATTCGTGAGTTTAATGAAATTGCATTGGCAAGGAATTCTAGAATATTGTACGAGGGAACATATAAAAGATAGAAATGAAGAGTATATGGTAGTTTTGTATAGACATATTTTACAAGTTGAAATTCTAGTTTGTTATTTTACAAGTTGAAATTGTCAACGTTTTCTTCGAAATTAATGGCGTCATTTTGTAATTTATAACCACAGCATTGGTTACAATACATATACGGATTGTGGGTTTTGTCATAAAACTATTTTAGTCTGCGTTTGCACGTTTTTTTATTACAATTCCATATGTGGAAAACATTACATAAGCCAATTTACACGACCAACCGAAACCTGGGAAAAACCGACGTTTTTTGCCATTTTGGTCTGGCGCAATATATATACTAGCCACATATCTTTTCACGCAATAGTGCGGATACAAAAAATGACTTGGAATTGCAATATTCTGTAGGATATAATATACTTAGAAGCATACATTAAAATTCAGGCGGGGGGGGGGTGGGTGTGCATAGTTTTTGGGGATTGGGGTCGCATATGGGGTTTAATTAATCCTGTGTGATATGAGTTTTGACAAAATTACACGGACACCTAAAAAAATTTAAGGGGGCTCTGGGCTGTCAATTAGACCCCCCTGTGGAGGGGACGGGGAAGGGCATAATTTGTGGGGATTTAGGGGGTATGCTTGGAGTTTAATTAAGCCTAAATGACCTGAAGGTGAGACAAAACTATTCTAAACCTCCTTTTCGTCATCTATGCTTGAAGGCACAACGCGTAGATTAGCATAGAATAGTTTTATGAAATACCCACAGTCTCTATTGTGTGGCCTATAATTCTATGCTGTGTATTTTCAGTACTGGATGCTGTCGAAGGACGGAGAGATTCGACGCGACGAGTCCTGTATCGACTATGCGGGTCAAGAGGTCATGATATTTCCCTGCCACGGCATGAAGGGCAATCAGCATTGGAAATATGACCACAAGGTGATTTTGTCGGTCGAACGGACAGTAAGCATGAATCAACCGTTACACATGTGGCTTCTGTGTTACGCTAGGACTTTGTAGGGGCAGAATTTGGTTCTGTGTGCTCTAGGGGGGATGGAGGGGACTAAAAAATTCAGGGGAGGGTCTCTGAAGTTTGATCAAAATTGGTAAAAAATGGCGCTTTCGAAAATTTACAAAATTTAGCAAGATTAGGGTAGTTTTGGCTGATCAGTGGGGGATGGTCCCCAAAATTTGGCCGGAGAGGCCTCTCCAAGATTTTGACCCCGTTACATGTATGATTGTCTATCAGGGTTTTTTTGAAATTCGGCACTGCGTAAATACTGCGTATTTTTATTTTTGACTGCGTATTTTTAGAAATGACAGCGTATTTTTCCAAAACTAATATATAACTGGTTAAAAACATAGCCAACGCATTTAGACGGTTTGTCAAGCAATTCTAGTACAATGAACAGTACATTCTGCTGGAGTTAACGTCAAAAAGCGAGTTTTGGTCACATGTATTAATTAGAAAAGTTTTAGGACACTGAACTATACATACATACCCAGTGCGCCATTTTTGCGTAGTTTCAGGCTTGGGGAATGACTTTTCGATTCTTTGAAATGTGTTAAAAAGCACTGGAATGTGATTAGAACACCCATCTTTTTGTGGGGGATCTCTCCATCCCCCTCATACGTGTATGCTAATAGTGGATTAAGCAAATAGATGGTGCACAATGCACCCATGCACAGTTGCATACGCTTGCATGAAAGACAATAGCAAGGAACACAAAAGCAATAAAGTTGCAAGGGTCTGGGGACGGCAGCTCCCGCCTCCCAGGTCCCAGTGCAAAAATTGGAAAAATTTTTATTTTTAGGCCAAATTTGGTCAATTGGGAAGGTATCGGAAAAGTTTTCCGGCTAAGCTTGTTTTACTGCCGCTTGGTGGGCACATGAAGGCTGCGTAATTTTATTTTTGACTGCGTAAATTTAAGGTTCACTGCGTAAATACGCAGTATTTTACCCAAAAAACCATGCACAATTCAAGTCTTTGTATATTGTCTATTCTAGCCTATGTATTTCCCATTCTAGCTTGTGTATTTATTTCAGCTGCACCAACTGCTGCACGTGGTCTCGTCCAAGTGCATGCAGATGACCAAGGACGGCGCCGGACTGCGGATGGTCGAGTGTGACACCAACGACGCCTACCAGCAGTGGGTCTTCAAGAAGTACGACGAGGGAAAGGCCAAGGAATCCGGCATGCTAGTTAGATGAGACTCTATGAGGGATTAGGTGGATTAAGCGGATTAGATTTGAATTTGGAATTAAGCGCTGTGGAATTGGGTAGTTTTTTGTGTGTTTAACTTGTTGAGGACTAAGTTTCAGTGTTAAGCTACGTTAAACTTTGTCTGGTTTAGTGTTAGTACAGAATAAATTTAGATTTAATCCAGTTGAATTTATTTTGAATAATGCCCTTAGTTGCGCGTATTAATGTTTGTGGCATTTTTTGCTTAGCAGTCCCGGTTAAGACTTGAGACATAGGGAATAACAAACTTTTAATCCTTATTTCTTATGCCTCAGGTATTAACTGGGCTTTTGGGTGTTCGTTCGCCAATGACTTTTGTACAATCGTCTTTTTGATATGTCAGGCATGTATATTTGTCCGTATTGCGAACCCAGAGGTGTCTGTTGGCTGTCATGGGCGTACAATTTTCTACAATGTAAAGTTCCAGCACTGTTTTTTGCAGAAAATAGATTTATGTAAAACAAGTCTTTAAATGTAATTATTTAGATTTGGCTTAATTCCATTAATTATTTTTCAGTAAAATGAATTCTGTTCCATATTTTTTTCATTTACTTTGCTTTGAAAAGGCTATCTAGCTTATGTCTAGCTTTCATGGTCACGCCCTAGGCGCAGTTTGTTTTTTCACCACGCACGGTTCAGTTTGTCTTCTAAAGTTAGCTAAAAAATTATTGCAAATTAATATAATGCTGTTTTTTTCGAGACCTTATAAATTCGCTGTCCATATCTATCTTTCCGCAACGGTAGTTGAAAGTTGCTTAGGGACAAACAGACACGCTTAAAGCCGGTTCGTACTTGTCCTTGTGCTTGTCCCTATTATTTTGTCCTTAAGAAAACTACATGCCAAATGAGCCAATTTTTTGCGCGAAAGAAGCTGGCGTCAGGTCCGGTTTGAAAAATTTAGATGAAGCCATTGAGTCAAAGCTGTACAATAGCTGACCGAAAATTGTCCTTGTCCTTGTCCCTGTGTTCTTAAGGACAAGTATGAACCGAGCTTTACGGGCAATAGTATGAACTGACAATACGGACAAATCTACTATATGCTGTTACTTCCCGATTTCTCCAGGAATAACATCACTTTCCATTCAGTATCCAATTTCTTTGTCGGATTGATTATAGCTGTAGCAATTTTTAAATCTGTAGCAATTTTTAAATAAGCACTAATGATTGATTTTTGAATTTTTCTATGTTTTTTGTCTAGCTTTATTCATATAAAAGCAGATATTAATTGATTTTTTGAATTTTTTAACTATAAATTCCCAATTTTTTTGTATGTAAACTTAAGGCGCTTGTACTTTTTCATACTAGTTTTTTTCTGCATTGTTATTATAAAGATGAACAAATTATATTATACTAATTCGGATTATTAATTATTATGAATAAGTAATAATTACCAGCTCATATGTGATAGTCATGCCTTTAATAATTCTTTTACTATTTCAATCAGCTGTATGTTATTGTATGTATAGTTTGTGTTGTATGTTTGGTTTTTAAATCGATTCAGGTTTCAATTGTGATAAAAGTCATGCAAAATTTTCATATTTTCACGAATAAGGCAATCTGGAACGTTGTTTGAATTAAAATCATTTAAAGTATGTATTTTTTAAAAATTGCTTCTTCTGTAAAAAATAAATTTTATTTATTTATTTTTTACGGTAATTTTAGGTGAGGTCGTTGCCATATTTTGTATTGTATTTCGTATATTTTGGATCTGCACGTAATTGTTATTGTGTTTTTTGTTTTATTTGGAGTTGCGTTGTGGTTTTTGGAAAAGTTTGGGCCAAAACACTGTTGTAATTATTATGGTATGAACTAAACCTAGTTGTTTAAGAGAGCGAAAGCGATTTAGTCAAACTTTAATAGTTTATTATTTTGTGAAAAATTACCATTGCATTTTATTTCTGCTGATTATTTTCACGTTTTGAAATGTTTAGGTAATTACTAAAAGTAACTTCACTTTTTCAGTATCGTTTCAAAGTATTTTATCTATGCTATTTTTGATCTTTTACATTATTAAAGTGAAAAAGATGCTTTTAAGCTTCGTCTTTTTAACTCTTATATTATCAGCTGTGAATGTAGGCAAACGGTTACTGATTATTTATTGTAAGCAGTATTTATGGTAAACTCTGCATTGCATAGAAAAAAGCCTGTTTACGATTTAATTTGAAAACTAAAAAGAGCTGAGTAACTGCTAAAAATCTGGATCTATTTTGTTTGCCTGTATTCCTGCGCTTGTGCTTATTCTTGTGGTCGCCTTGTCTATTTGCACTTGTTTTTTGAACATTCCGCTTCAGTGCATGTCTGCTGTATTCTGTTTATTTCAGTTCTATTTTCTCAGATGTTTTTTGTTTTTATGCCGTTTATTTTTAACTGTAGATTTCTATATAGCTATATCTACTTTTTTAGCAAAATGAATATATACATCGTTTTTCGGGGTATAACTTCTCCTTTTTTAAAAGTTTTACTTATTGCGAGACGAAATACTGATACTCTAATAATTGTTTTTTAGAACGCATATGTTTGTTACTTTGGCCCGGTTCATTTCATCTCAAACTATTAGAAAATAAGAAAATTTTTAAATGTATTTACATTTTTACCTTGGTTAACAGCCAGATAGGTTTAAGATAGGTTTCTTTAGTTTAATATCTTAAATATCTTGGCAGTTTCTGTGTATTTATCGCCAAAAATTCACTTGTAGTTTTTCTTCCTGTGTCTGTAACTACTGTTGTTTTATGCTATATAAACTGTGCTTTTCACTTGTGTTTTATTACGTGTTGCACGTGCTGTACTTTTTTGCGTTTTATCATGCTAGTTGTGTGTGTGTTTACAAGTATTTGTTGCCGAAAAATTACTGTAAGTTGTCGGTTATCGTGTTTCATAACAGCAACAGTACATAACAGTGTTCAGAGGATCAAGTCTTGTATTCTTTATTCTTAATAATTTAAATCAATTTAACTTCTGGATTATAGGCATATTCAAGTAGTTATTTTTTTAATAGCGAAAGAAGTATTTGATACTGATACTAATTTTTATTATTGTACATGTAGACTTATTATTAGCACTCGTCGTATTGTACGTTATTGTTTTCGCTGGTTCTTATGTTTATGGATTTTGTGGGTTAGGTTAGATTAATAAACTATTTTGTCAGATAATACCTAATCACAATAAATTGAAAAATTTCAATGTAATATTAACGATAGCTTAGTTGTATTTCATTTTTTTGATAGTTTCTTGTGAAATCAATTATGAAATGTTTTGCGAGCGTTTTCAAAAGTTAGTCCTTTAACTTACTGTTTGATTATCAAACTATGATTTTTATATTATTATAATCAAATCTAATCCAATCTGATCTTCTAAATCTGCTAAACTTAAGACCGTTTGTTGTTTGTTTTTGTTTCCTCTTGTCTTATCGCCCGGTTAGCATATTATTATATATTTAAAGATTGTAAAATGTTAAATTAGCTATGCGTGTGACGCAGTGCATTCTATTCAATCCATATATTGTTATTAAATATTTAAAGTGCAGAATATATTATTGTATACAGTATGATCACTTCCGTAACTATAAATTTTAAATTCTGGTGAGACAGTTTTTATTTACTTTCTAAATGTTAGATTTTCGATTGAGGTTGTTATACAATAGAAAGTGGGATTTTGAAACAAATGTAGATTTTATTGTCTTAATTCAGGTATAATTTGGCCATTGTTCGTGCTTGAAATTTTACAGATTTAATTCTTTAAATATTTTAATTTTTAAAATTGCTTTACCACTGTGGCTTAATGAAGTGGTTAGTGTGTGGTCTCCCGCCGTGGACTAACATCGTGCCTTTCGGAGTAAATCTCTTCCAATCAAGTCTTTGTGATTTGTTGCTCAGGATTTTAGATGAAGCAAGAATTTATACAGTTCCGGTTCCGACCAAATTACTTGCTACAGACTCTAAGGTCAAAGCGGAGTCTAAGTCTAAGTAAGTAAAAGTAATGTTAAGCCTGCATGTTAAATTCGTTTAGTCCCAGTGGTAGTCTTGAAATAGGGTCAGATTAAAATTAAGCCGCTGACTTATTTTAACTCGTTTAGTCCGTTTAACCCGTTTTGCCATTCCCAAACCTCGGACTAAAGTAGTCCGTTTACTCCGGTAAAGGAATACGGCCCTCAGTAATAATCGAGAACTGAAGTCTGACCAAAGAACGCTGTACCCTGAGATAATAGAAAATACGCTATTTCAAGTAAGAAAAGAACATATTACGAATACGATCAGTAACAGCAAAAGCGAGTAACAAAGATCCCACCAAAAAAGAGTAAATATCCCCAGGGAAACTTTTCTTGAGGATTAAAGGGTTAACATTTCTTCGGTGGGGGAACTTTCACGGGGTTCCTGTCACACCACCTGTTTTGTCTCAAGGTCCACAAATTTTTGTGATATTCTAGTGTGAATGTCATGTCTATATATATGACATTTAGTTGTCATTACACTCAAGCTAAAACTGATATTTTCAACTGGGTAATTATGGTGCAATTTTACTGATAATGGTCAATTTAGGAAATTTAGCACGACTTTTGCATTAACTTTGTTCTCACACTTATTGACACAGCTTTTGTAAAGTTTAACATTTAAAATTCATAAATCCAGTTTGTTGCAGTCAAACTAAAAGTTTTATTTTAAAAGTAGCAAAAGTTACAAATTATATGTACAATAGACATAGCTATATAGTTGCAGTTTAACAGTTACAATTATTATACATACACCAATAGTAAACCCGCATTGTGTAAAGGGGAACGAATAGTTAATGTATTATTTGATTTGAAAAATGAAATGTGAAAAGACGATATAGTGAAACCAGATAAAAGACAACAGTCGCGGGAATGAAACCCTAAAAAACATTGGGCGTATTCCTTTACCGGATTAATGGGTTAATTTTGATCGGACTAAACGGTTTAAAAATTCAGCTTACCTAAAAATGGCATTCCAAAACCTTCGGATTAAACGGACGTAACTTTTAGCGCGCTGCTTTTAAATCGGACTAAACGGACTTAACTATGCACGCTAATGTTAAGCCTGCATGTTAAATCCGTTTAGTTCAGTGGTTGTTTCGGAATGGGGTCAGATTAAAATTGAGCCACTGACTTAAGCCCAGTTCATACTCGTCCTTATCCTTGTCCCTATCAATTTGTCCTTAAGCAGTTTCAAGAAAACTACATGGCCAAATGAGCCACTTTTTTGAACGAAAGAAGTTCAGGTCAAGTAAAACTCATATGCAAAAAGTTAGACGCAACGATTTGGCCAAAGATGCACAATAGCTGACCAAAAATTGTCCTTGTCCCTGTCCCTGTGTTCTTAAGGACAAGTATGAACCGGGCTTTACTTTAAGGGGGCGCTCCGGGAATCAAGGATGATTTTATTCGACTTTTACGTAAGCCAGTGCATCAACACTTTTTGATGTTTTCCAAACAGACGATACGTAAATTTTATTAGTCGTAATGAAAAATTAAAACAATTTTATTGCGTTCAGTGCAAAAAAATCGCACAAGAAATCATTTTCAGAAGCAGCAGACTCAAATATAAGCTGTGTGAATACAAAACCAATTTTTCGGCATTCGATTATAAAATGCTGGTAAGATATTTTTCTAGAAAATTTTGCACAATTTATAGTCTTAGGTTCTGTGCAGTTGAACAATTTTTTAGTTTTTTTAAAATAAAGCTTAGAAATTTTTTTATATGAATTTTATTGCTCAGAGTTCGACTTCGAAAACACATAATGACATTTTTTATCCAAATCCAACATAAATGTTAAAAACCAAAATAATGTTCAACTAGAGAAGCACATAAGCTACATTTTGGTATATAAAGTGTGACTATACGCAAAGTATAGGCAGAGTTATCGTTTGCCGAAAATTCACTCACGTTTGGTGCTCTGGGAGTCACGTGACATGATCACGTGATTTGAAATTTTGCCTCCAGTGTTCCTTTGTGCCATACTACATATATATGTAGTAAAGTTTGACATTTGCCAACTTTTTTGCCAATTTTCGATGTAACCCCCGGTTCCCGGAGCGCCCCCTTAACTCGTTTAGTCCGTTTAACTCGATTTGCCATTCCTAAACCTCGGACTAAAATAAGTCCAGTCCGTTTAATCCGGTAAAGGAATAGGCCCATTGTTTTAGAATTAATGTTCTGCAAAACATCGTCCCAAAGCAGATTTTGTGGATAACAATTGAAAGTTGTATTATAATATCAAAAACTGCCTAGTTGACTAGTCAAGTACGAATTAAGAGGGATTTACATAATGATTTCTTTTGTTTCCTTTTTGTTTTCATACGAACAATTATGTATCGTGAATCTATTCACCAGCTCAGCTTTTGTGGTAGCCAGTAACCACTAGCCAGCGAAATTTATTGAAGCGGATTTCGAGGTTCAATAAGTAAAAAAACAATAAATTTGGCCATAAAAAGTCAAAATTAAGAAATTAATGTATGAGACTTTTTTAACATGACCAAAAAAATGAAATGATGTCACACATCTATTGGGATCTAAATTTCTGGGGTCCTTTCTGGTCAAGTTAGATTAATTTTGTGGTTTAAGTGGTTTGTCAAAAATGTTATTCAAACTTTCGCTCTAGTTTTAATTTCAATTTACGACCAGGAGAGTACAAGTTAAACTGGGTTATAGTTTGTCACACTTTGTCATACAATCATAATCATATCCAATCAAATTTCTGTAGCACTACATCAAACATATATTTCAGTCCGATAAGAAATTATCAGGAGTATGTATATAAAGAAAAGAATGGTAAATCACTCTAAAAGTACATAGAATGTACGTTTCTCTTTCACACGAATCGCTCTGACTAAATGAACTCCGTAGGGGAGTGTCTTACTCTTCTTCTGTACATTAAAGTCTGACCAAAAATTGCTGAACTCTAAGACAATCGAAAACACGTGCTTTCATTACGAACTTTCAGGCACTAAAATTACAACAAATAGTCACCGTATGGCGTATCGTATCTCTTTATTTTATCTGAGGATTCAGCAATTTTTATAATTTTTAGTAGTTGATCGGTGATAACAGAATCGACGATGACATAAAGCCTGACCAAAAAATGTTGTACCTAGAGACAGGAAAAACCACACCATTTCATTGAGTACGTATAGCGAGTAGTCACAAAATTGAATCGATCAACTTTATGTCCTGGCGGATTGTTAGGTTCGGCTGTATGAGTTGGATATGTTGTGGGCTGAGCTGGTTGAGTGATAATTTGAGCTGCTCTGATCTGCCGCCGTCGCCTTCGCTGCTGAAACAAAAAAATTAATTTAAAAAATGTATTTGCGATAGCTATTTAAAGCATATTGAGTCAGTACCAAATCCTTTGCTGCAGCCAAAACAAGCATGCAGCGCAAAGGCTAGGATTACATAGTCTAGGGCAAAAAAGTTAAGCCATTTTTATTTAAGTTAAAGTTGAAGTTAAAGTTAAGGGGAGCCTTTAATTTAAGTTAAAGTTAAAGTTAAAGTATAGCACTTAACTTTTTTTGAAAGTTAAAGTTAAAGTAAGTTATGCTGCTTGCAATAAAGTTAAAGTTAAAGTAAGACCCGTAACTTTTATAAAAAGTTAAAGTTAAAGTTGGATCAGTAACTTTTTTAAAAAAGTTAAGTTTAAAATTCAGCATTAAAAGTTTAATCGCAATTACTAGATAATTGACGTCGTTTTATCACCCAAGTACAGCATATTATTCGTACGCGAAAACCATTCATACCTACGGCACACACGGCGTTTAGTCCGTTCAACCGTGAACAGACTAAAGTATTGGTACATACCTAACTATGCACGTTAATATCAATCGTGCATGTTAAATTTGTTCAATAGTCTTGGAGTGGGTTACTTTAGACTAAATTTAAGCAGTGACATTCTATCTAGTTTCGTCCTTTTGATTCAATCCATTGCTAAACCGAAGTGCAGGCTATTTAATCCGGTGAAGAAACGTATCTTAAGTATCGACTTAATATTAACAGTCATACATTCGCCATTATTCCTCCGTTATTACTACGTAACAAGTTTACTTGTGCACATCCACAAATTCTTGTCCTTTTACCTTTACGGTTAAGTTATGCATACAAAACAAGGTTGTTTCTAAATTTAATTGTTACCACTTACCAGTTGTTAAGATAAGTAATTCGATACTCCAAAGCGGACGGTGTGCTTAATTAATGTAAGTTAGCGTAGGGCTCGGCTTTCATTAATAACAAAAAACAAGCTATTGTTGACGGATCGCTGGAGAAGATCTCACAAAGCCCTGATGTGTTAACGTAGTTTGGGTATGTCAGAGGACAGTGTATGGGGGTATGCGGAGTTTAGGTGCATTAAATTGGTAATAGTTATCGACTAAGCAAGAAAAATTGGTAACTCAGAGAATAAGACTTGACTTTGACGGGGAGGTGACGTCTGCTGAGCCGAGGTGGCTTTTCAGGCGCTGCAGGTCGATTTGTCTTCCGTTCTTTGCGGCAAAGTGACGCCGTCCCGTGGTTTCGTTCGGTTGGTCGGATTTTGGCGGGCAAGGCGGCCGTGGCCATCGGTGATTGGTTGATGGTTAGGAGATCACAAGAGGGTGATCAAACCATTCAGGTCAAGGGCAGTTGATGGTTATGAGATCCGAAGGACCAAACCATTCCAGTAGATGTTCAAAGTTGGAGGGCCCATTCCACCGGAGTCCTATAGGAGCCATGGGCTGGAAGGTGTGTCTGCTCGGCTCTCAGTAGGCCCTCGTAGGGCAATGGGTTCCGGATGTGGCTGTCCCGGATTTTCTGCAGGAGCTGTTGATTGAGCTTCTGAGTTGGTTCTTCCAGGGTTTCCACGCCACAGATTTCGTGCACCCAGGTTGTCGGTGTGTAGCGAGGCAGTCCGACGCAGGTTTTCAGGCATCGGTTCTGCATTCTCTGGAGCTTGACCCGGTTGGAGATGGCGGCACAGTTCCAGGTTATTGCCCCGTATTCCAGGATTGGCCTGATGAACTGTTTATAGACCCGGAGTCGCAGTTCCATGTTGGCGCCCCATGTTGTTCCGCCGAGGGATTGCAGCAATCGAAGTCTCATCTAGGCTCGTTGCACCGTTTCGTCGATGTTCTGGCGGAATGTGCCCAGCCGGTCGTATGTCACCCCCAGGAGCTTGGCCGTCTTCACGAACTGGATGTATTCGTCGTTGATTTTGATGTTGAATGGATTGTGACGGATCTCGCCTTCGTCGAATGGTCACTTAGTGAAGTGCATCACGCTGGTCTTGGCTGCACTGACGGAGATCCGCCATTTGTTGCAGTAGTTGAGGAAGTCGTCCATAGCCGTCTGGAGTCGTTCCACCGCGAGTTGGTTTCGTCCCATAATCCATCCAGAGGGCAACGTCGTCGGCAAACTGGTCGGTCAGAACTCCAGTGGCAGGGATTGGCGTCGGCATGTCGTTCGTGAAGAGGGTGTACAGCAGAAGGGACACGACCGCTCCCTGTGGCACTCCGGCTGATGGATGGAAACGTCTGGACAGTATACCCAAGACCTTGACTCGCAGGCTTCTGTGTTGGAGGAAGCTGGAATACCATCGCAGGATCTTGGTGGGAATGTGGTCGTGGTATTGCCGCCAGAGCTTCCACCGCAGTCCATCGTGCCACACGGTGTCAAAGGCTTTCTCGACATCGGTGAACACCGCTATGATGTGCTTGTATCGTCTCCGCGGCCCGTTAGGCATCCGCATGGTGAGAACATCTTGTGCCAGCCGGAAGAGGTGGTCAAATGTGCTGCGTCCTTCCCGGTTGCCGCTCTGCTCTGGCCTGAGCGCGTTCGCCTCTTCAAGTCTGACACAGACGCGGCGGTTTATGATCTTTTCCAAAAGTTTACCGATCACAGGAAGCAGTGTGATGGGTCGATAACTCTTGGGAGATTAGGAGTTCTTCCCTGGTTTCGCAATCATCGTCACCGTTCCGGATTTTCAGGCTGTCGGATGGAAGCCGACATTGAGACAGGCGTTGAACAGAGCAGTGAGCACGGTAAGAAATTTGGCAGAAGCGTGTTACAGCAGTGGTTTGCCATCTTCTCCCGGTGCCTTGTTTTTCATTTTCGTGATGGCTGCCCAGACTTCTTGCTCTGTTATCGGGCTGCAGAGCAGGTAGTGGTCGTCTGGATTGGGTGGCAGCTGCCGTTCTCCTTGTCGGTTCTCCGCCCACTGTTTGCTGGAAAAGATGCCCTGGTTTCTGCGCACGGCGTCTTCGATGATGACTTTTTGTTGGGAATCGAAAATTTCACGATGCTGGTCCCGGAAGGTGGCATCAAGCATGTCGGCAAATACGTCGGCCTTCTGCTGGCTGGTTCGGTAGGTTGTTTTCTGCCCCGTGTTTGTGTTGACTTCTTCCAGGGCAGGAATTGATCGCCTGGTGCCTTCGATGTTGTTTTTCAGCCCTCGGACAGTCCGCCACAGTGAAGGCAAGTCAGTGGTGTTGAGCCCTTGGGTGTGGCGGTGCCAGGATTTTCTTTTCTAATCCGCGATCTTTTGCTTGCTTTGGCGATCCAGATGGTTTCTCAACTGTCTGAAGACTGGATTACCGTTCGCAGCCAGGTTTCGTCTAGCAGCTCTTCTGGACTTGATCAGCGCCATCAGTTCTCGGCTTGGATGGAAGGGCTTCCGCGGCTTTGGTACGCCTTTCGGAACTGCTTCATCGGCGGCTGCTAGTATGCACCTCTCCGTTTTGTGGACGACGAGGTCGATTTGAGCTGCAGGGTTGAGTTGGACAGACGGATTGATGATGGGAGTCTGGAGCTGGGTTTCTGTGAGTCGGTCCAGTAGATCGCCGTACAGCTCCCAGTTCCCAAGCTTCCATTTGAAGGTTGGCTGCTGACTGGCTACGCCTTCGTCGTCCACCGAAATGGTGAATTTGGCCCAGACGGTCAGGTGGTCACTGGTGCTGATCGGCTCTGCGACTTCTGTGCCTTCCGCATTTTCCTGGAAGATCTCCGTGGCCAAAATGAGGTCAATGGTGGTTCCTCGTTGGCCTGCGGTTTCTGGGGGCCTGCTTATTTGCCCTGGTGTGTTGATGACGGCAAACCGGCTATGGAGGTGCAGGAAGTCAGCCAGATGTCTTCTCGCCACATTTTCGTCGCTGTTTGGCGGCGCCCATCGTCGGGAGGTGGCATTCCAGTCCCCGGCAATGATGGAATGTTCGTAGGATGCTTCTACCCAGGCAATAAGGTCGACATCTGGCGCTTGCTGTCCGTCGGGATGATAGGCACACGCCACCAGAGTTTCAACTCCGGCGACGCTGATGATGCAGGCGCTGGCTTCGAGTCTGTTCAGGGGCAGAGACTTCTGCAGGGCTGAGAGAAAGCTTGGCCCAGATGAGTGTGCCTCCGCCTCATCTGCCATCCGCCCGATCCCGTCGGAACGTTTCATAGCCCTTCGGTGCTGCCAGCTTGGACTGCGGTGACAGCCAGGTTTCGGTGATCAGTACCAGGACTGGTCTGGCTTTCTCCACCAGCATCTTCGTCTCCCCGACTTTCCCCCGGATGCTTCAGACATTGGTGAGCATAACAAAGAGAGCCATGATGATAGAGGTGACACGGCTGCTGCTGGAAGTCTTGGCTGGTGGCTTATACATTATGCACTAGGTCCAAGTCCGTGGCTCCGGGGGTTTCTTCGAGGAGCATTTCATACTGATGGAGATCCAGCAGCATCTTCGCGTCCTTGGTGAGAGTCTTCTCAGATCTCCCTCCGAGACGCCAGAAAATGTCACACAGCGCTGTGTTCGTTGTGGATTCGGCCAGGCTTCTGATTCTGTTGGCAGGAACTTTCACATCAAAGTGGCAGTTCCCCACCTGACTGGAGAGAATCGGCATCTGTTCCAAATTCTTCGGATTCTCAACGGCGGCCTGGATTGCCTTAGTGACAAAGTCACAGACGAAGGCAATTGTCTTCGAGACCAGGTCCTCTTCGGTTTTTCCCTTCACTACCTGGCTGTAGCTCAGCGTGGTGCTTGATGGCAGGCTGGGAAATGACTTCGGTCCCTGCGGCGGCACTGCTTGTGGCTACACGTCGACATCTTGGATGCACGAAATCTGTGGCGTGGAAAGAACGGACTCAGAGGCTTAATCATTAGTTTCTGCAGAAAATCCAAAACAGCCACATTCGGGACCCACTGCCCTACGAGCGCCTGCTTAGACCCAAACAGCCCATGGTTCTTACAGAACTCTGCTGGAATGGTCTCTCCAACTCTGAATATAGACTGGAATGGCTTGATCCTTCGGATCTCCTAACCATCAACTGCACGTGCCTTGGAACGGTTTCATAGCCCTCCGGTGATCTCCTAACTATCAACCAATCACTAATCCGACTTGCCGGCCAACGTCCAACCAATCTAACAAACCACGGGATGATATAACTTTGCTGCGAGAAACAGACGACAAATAGCGTGCAGCGCCTAAAAAGCCATTACGACTGAAAAGGCGTCACCTCCCCATCAAACTAATAAATGTAATGTAATGTAAATGTAAGTGTAATGACTGGCTTTAACCAAAGCGCTTCGTTAGAGCGTGTCCCATCCTAGCTTTAACCAGACGACCAGCATCTAACCAGACGAACGCATCTAACCGTAGCATATATGCGTATATGTATTTCAACTGCCAACAAATTGAGAATTTAATTCAATTTTATGTTAATGAAACAGCGTCAAAAAAGTTGTAAAAAAGTACAAACAAGCAAAAGTATGAAAAAAGTTAGCATTTAAGTTGAAGTAAGAATTTTTGGTTAAAAAAAGTTAAAGTTAAAGTTGATGCTTTCGAGTTTAAGTTAAATAACCCTTTGACTCGCATTGGGAACCTCAGGTACCACACATGGTGGATGCCGTAAAAAAGGCTATAAATCTTGGCTAGCTTATTCTAGTCAACTGATCTTCGACTTGTTTTTTCAGAAATCGCAGATCTTTGCATTTATGGGCCCAATTTTAGTCCTGCTGCCACACAACAAAACCTATGCTTGATTAAGCACTGTGAAAATTTGACTTTTTTTCATCGCAAAAGTAGTATTTTCTTTCCAGCCTCATTATGATATTTGATCGCAACTCTGGCAGTCTGCTTTTTGTGCATCAGATAGAGCGGAAATTGTAGTTTATTTTTAGCTGTCAACTATGATAGGCGCACGGTTGCTGTGTTAATACTCTAGGGTGAGGTACATATTATGCCTGAGCGATGGCGCAAAATTTGCACAAACTTTCATCTTTGAGCGCTTATAACACAAAAACGGTGCGTCCTAGACCCTTAGTCGACTGATTATGTTTTGTTCACCATTAAATTGTCTATCGAATGGTGGTTTCGCCAGCTCTCTACGACGCACGTAGCTCGAGCAATGGCCATAAAACTGGAAGGTGTCAAAGTTTGGCTGCCTAGATAGAGAACCTCTGGTCGTCAAAGGGTTAAACCAGTGTATCGTGAATTGCCGATTTGGCAGAAATTTCGGTATAGTTCAACTTTTTTAGTAAATTCTGCTTCAAATTGCTTATTTTTGAACTTTTGGACCACAATTTTACATATCTACCTTCCCACTCAACTTTTACTTATCAGTTTTCCCTATACCCTTACTCGAACCCCCCCCCCAAAAATTTTTTACAAATCTCAATTTTGCATTTATGGGCCCAATTTTAGTCCTGCTGCCACACAACAAAACCTATGCTTGATTAAGCACTGTGAAAATTTACTTTTTTTCACCCCAAAATAATATTCTCTTCCACCCCCATAATAAAAATTTTTCAACTCTGGCAGTCTGCTTTTTGTGCATCAGATAGAGCGGAAATTGTAGTTTATTTTTAGCTGTCAACTATGATAGGCGCACGGTTGCTGTGTTAATACTCTAGGGTGAGGTACATATTATGCCTGAGCGATGGCGCAAAATTTGCACAAACTTTCATCTGTTTTGAGCGCTTATAACACAAAAACGGTCGTAAGACCCTTCAGTCCTGACTATGTCTTTGTTCACATTAAATTGTCTATCGAATGGTGATTTCATAGCCTCTATTACGCATATGCAATCCATAAACAGTTGGAACCTGTCAAAGGTTAAGAGGTAAATGCGAGTCAAAGGGTTATAGGAAAAACTGATAAGTAAAATTGTGGGTCCAAAAGCTCAAAAATAAGCAATTTGAAGCAGAATTTACTAAAAAAGTTGAACTATACCGAAATTTCTGCCAAATCGGCAATTCACGATACACTGGTTAACCCTTTGACGACCAGAGGTTCTCTATCTAGGCAGCCAAACTTTGACACCTTCCAGTTTTATGGCCATTGCTCGAGCTACGTGCGTCGTAGAGAGCTGGCGAAACCACCATTCGATAGACAATTTAATGGTGAACAAAACATAATCAGTCGACTAAGGGTCTAGGACGCACCGTTTTTGTGTTATAAGCGCTCAAAGATGAAAGTTTGTGCAAATTTTGCGCCATCGCTCAGGCATAATATGTACCTCACCCTAGAGTATTAACACAGCAACCGTGCGCCTATCATAGTTGACAGCTAAAAATAAACTACAATTTCCGCTCTATCTGATGCACAAAAAGCAGACTGCCAGAGTTGCGATCAAATATCATAATGAGGCTGGAAAGAAAATACTACTTTTGCGATGAAAAAAAGTCAAATTTTCACAGTGCTTAATCAAGCATAGGTTTTGTTGTGTGGCAGCAGGACTAAAATTGGGCCCATAAATGCAAAGATCTGCGATTTCTGAAAAAACAAGTCGAAGATCAGTTGACTAGAATAAGCTAGCCAAGATTTATAGCCTTTTTTACGGCATCCACCATGTGTGGTACCTGAGGTTCCCAATGCGAGTCAAAGGGTTATAGGAAAAACTGATAAGTAAAATTGTGGGTCCAAAAGCTCAAAAATAAGCAATTTGAAGCAGAATTTACTAAAAAAGTTGAACTATACCGAAATTTCTGCCAAATCGGCAATTCACGATACACTGGTTAACCCTTTGACGACCAGAGGTTCTCTATCTAGGCAGCCAAACTTTGACACCTTCCAGTTTTATGGCCATTGCTCGAGCTACGTGCGTCGTAGAGAGCTGGCGAAACCACCATTCGATAGACAATTTAATGGTGAACAAAACATAATCAGTCGACTAAGGGTCTAGGACGCACCGTTTTTGTGTTATAAGCGCTCAAAGATGAAAGTTTGTGCAAATTTTGCGCCATCGCTCAGGCATAATATGTACCTCACCCTAGAGTATTAACACAGCAACCGTGCGCCTATCATAGTTGACAGCTAAAAATAAACTACAATTTCCGCTCTATCTGATGCACAAAAAGCAGACTGCCAGAGTTGCGATCAAATATCATAATGAGGCTGGAAAGAAAATACTACTTTTGCGATGAAAAAAAGTCAAATTTTCACAGTGCTTAATCAAGCATAGGTTTTGTTGTGTGGCAGCAGGACTAAAATTGGGCCCATAAATGCAAAGATCTGCGATTTCTGAAAAAACAAGTCGAAGATCAGTTGACTAGAATAAGCTAGCCAAGATTTATAGCCTTTTTTTACGGCATCCACCATGTGTGGTACCTCAGGTTCCCAATGCGAGTCAAAGGGTTAAAATCATACATTTAACCAATTTTGAAACAAAACAATGATCTTGAACAAACTTTTCTGCTTGGTTTACGCATAAACTGCGTTAGGTTTGATCCTATTACAAAAGCTGTATGCCCGTTCAGTTGGCAAAATAATCACGCCAGATTACCTATCTGATTCATCATGCTTGGTTGTGACTTTTTCGTGATTTTGCTTGCTGAACGGACAAACGGCTGTCAGAATGAATCAATCCTAATTTTTGCTTGATCTTAGCAAGAGTAAATAGTGTCTCACTCTATTTAGAAGAAGAGTGAGTGACTCTCCTTTCTGCCTGCGCTCTAGCGCAGGCAGATGCGTTCGTCACTTCCAGGCCACATGTTGCCATTTTGTGCGACATGTGGCTGGCCAATCAGAAGCCAGCTCCGCTTCTGATTGGCTAGACGCCTGTGCACGTGCTCCAATCACCACGCAGGAGGCCTCACGTGCTTCAATCAGCACACTGGCCGCCATTACAGTGCTAATTTTGGCCATGATCGGTCGGGTTGGGGTTTTTTTGTTTTTTTGCCCAGAATCATATTTTGTCAACATTTTTATCACTGTTGCTTGTTTTTATCACTGTTTATCATCAGCAGATTATTGCTAGTGTGGGCTGATTATAATGTGCATTGGGAAGTTGCATGTGCTTTCGATTCGAGCATGTGAGGCCGCCTGTGTGTTGATTGGATCACGTTCACAGGCTCCGCTTCTGATTGGCCAGCCACATGTTGCACAAAACGGCAACATGTGGCCTAGAAATGACGAGCGCATCTGCCTGCGGAAAGGAGAGTGTCTCACTCTTCTTCTAAATAGACTGAGACACTATCATGTACTCTTGATCTTATGTAGTGTCGTGCGCTTAAGCCTATTTTTTGGTTCTATAATTGTCACGGTTTTCGTCCCCATAATATCATTTTTCGCACGGAAAAATCAGCTGCTTAAAACATTTTAATTATTAATCAGCAAGTTTGACTTCCACAGCGGGAAAGCACGAACGAAGGCCATTAAAAATCGGTTCGGCCAAAACAAGCTACTAAAAACACGGGGAAAGAAGAATTGCTAATGTAATCGAAAGAACACGCAAATTGTTTATGAAGAAAATAGAGAAAAACACTGAAAGGTTCTCAACTAGCTTATTAGACGTAATTAATTTACCCAAGTTCGGTTTGTCCAGGGACAAGTATATTTTCAATTAAAGTTTTCTCTAGAGAGTCTCAGTTTAGACATGAGCTAGTAAAACAAAAAAAAATAAACTTTATCTCTTACTAGCTTTATGTCTTAAATTGATTTGAACGGAACTCCAAATTGAAGGTCAATTTGGAATTGTTTTTGTTTTAAAAAATGGTAACATATGGCTGTCGCTAAGAAAGCTGGGTTAAAGCAGAGATTTGCTCATTCTTAATCATTATTCCGCCTTTAAACTTAAAAACAGTAAAGAAGTAAACGGAAGTAAAAAAGTGACAATATTTTAGGTCAAAGGTCAAAAATTCTTCGTTGTGAAGATGAAAAGTCAAATCCTAAAATAAACATTACGGATTGGCTTAAAATTTGTTCTGCCAATAACCAATGACCTCGCCTATGAACTAAAAAACTTGGTTTATGAAGTTATTATGGCACCCCCCTTGGGCCGCAAACTTTTGATAACCTACCTCAACTTTGACATAAGCTAACCAAACAAAGCTTAATCTAATCCATTAAATCCATTTTAGAAATTGGCTTGAAGTCTCTACTGTTGATGAATTGAAACCTGAACCACAACTGATAACAACATTGCTATATAATGGCTTAGAAAAAGAATTTAGAATATCTGATTGGTCAGTGTCCATCAATAAGGCATTTTGATTGGTTACAACTGTTTGTTTTCTGCTATTTCTCAGTTCATAAGTGCACTATTGTTTCATGGTGTTACTTATGTTAATGCTACTGGTGATTAATTAATTTCAAGTTATAAATGAGCTAATTAATCCGTTACATACCTTACTTAGCAACCATTTAATCACTTACCTTACATATCTGATATTGATAACTCTAGTAGCTGTGTTTATTTGAAACTTAAAACCTAATCATTTAAACAAAAAAATTGACAACTTTAAAAACAAACTGAAGCCACATTTAATCAAAAAAGGAATTTGAATGATAGTAGCAACGATTGAAAGTTTTTTCGTGAACTTATCAAAAAAGACATTTAGGTAATATTTGCATTATGAATTTTGTTTCCGGGTTCAGCAAATTTTATAATCAACCATTAGTGATCTAATTAATAAGAGTAATAAAATATGTACCACTTATTTTTTGTTACTCGGTTGAATTTTTTATGCTATAATTTCCAACAAAAAACAGCTCAATTTACTTTGTTTTTTACTAATTCGTTTTGAACGATAAAACTATGTTTAATAAATAAACATTATTTCCGATTACTGTTTATGAAAGTTCGTGGGAAAAAATGCACTATGAAATACCTAACAATGAGCGCGTGAGTAACCATGGAATTATTGTTGTGCATATAACATACATATTACATAATATGTACCAGGAGTATTAGAAGCAGTGCTGTTTAGAAAATATAGCTCATCAAGAGTATATACAACTTTTATGCACATGCACTGAATGAGATAAGTATTTACCGTGCCTTAAGACATATGTAAGTTATGTGCAACTTTGACTAGTTGATGTTTCAGTTCAGTTGATCTTTCAGTTGATACGTTTACGTTGTTCTACAAAGTTTTATTAACTTTCGTTTAATTTATGTTGAGTTACTGCAGTTAATTTAGTTAATCTATTTCAGTTAATATAATATAATGAAACGACCTTTAGAGATATAATAGATAAGAAAAATATAAACTGTAAAACTGTAAAATAAGGTACCGTAAAGTAAAGTTATCCTCGGTGATTACAAGGACAATTTTTTGGACAGGAATGAACTACGTTTTATTAACAGGACAAAACCACAGCTTAAACGTAGCTTAGCATACCATAGTCTAAACATTACAAAGAATATAATATAAAGAGCACGAGAAAATATAGCCTATTCATAGAATCCAATAATGTACTCTTGGTGGCGCAAGTAGCAGGTAATAAACAGCTTGTAAAAAAGCTTCTCAACCCAATAACCAACCTACATAGGTGAAGCTGACAGAAAAAATGCCAATTATACCCTACATACGTAACATCTGTCAAAACTTGAAAATTGTTTCCGTAAATTATCTAGGTAGTGACACGCAGTCACATTAGAGTACCGGGCTTGTACCACCGGGTTAAAGTTTAAAGGGTTGAAGCTATTAACTTAAAAGAAAAACGTTAGTAGGTTTGTCAATGTGCAGCAAAAACGGAGAGTTGTAACGCCGAGTGGTTATGACACTTGGTTTGTTGATCGCAGGCTTTCGCAGGCATACGTTCGTAGTTCCTGATATTTTTTCTATGCACTATATGCCTTGCTGATTGATCGGAGTTGATTAGGAATGTAAGTTAAGGTGGTAGTGTCGCCAAAGCAGTTTTGCTCATAGGCTGCAAAATGAGAACTTTTTGCTTTGAAATTGTACGTTCACTGAGAAACTAGTGAAATGCCATATGGTGTCAAATTAATACTGCCAGACACTAGACTACCAATATCAACCAATATTTTTAACCAATCACCATTTGTGAGCCAGACATCACACAATAGAGACATAAAAGTTCAAAAAATTAAGCCAGATATCAGATTGGCCAGCTTGTGAAGTACGTGTAATGTTTTGACGCACAATTTTTTGCCACAAATAAGAAAAATGAAAAATGAAGGTTCGTTTTTCTTTTGATTTCAAAATAAGTGTCTAATTTTTTCACAATTTAGCATTTTTGCTGTGAGTACTTTACAGGTTACGCACAGTTTTACAGTTCAAACAGGCATTACTCCACAACCACTCAAGCAATTAGCACTAAATTTAGTGTGTATAAACTAGAACATATGTGCTTTTACTTTGTGTAAAGAATCTAAACAAAAAGTTTTTTTATTGTGACGAAATTATCGAATGTGAATAGGTTTTCAAAACGTCATTTTTCCGACTTTGCGACTTCACTCCTAACTGTATGCTGAATCAATTTTGCTGAAACTTGACAAATATATTTGCCTTGAAACATATTTTAAGAATATATAAAGAACAGTGACCTATCTTTCACTGAAAAAGTTTTATAGTCGCGCAAATTCGACTGCTTTCGCGACACTACCCCCTTAAGTTAATCATCCAGTTTAGTATATATATCGGTTTTCATATAAGCGTTGTCTGAATTTGTATACCTATGCAATGGCGTAGCATAGAATGGTATTTGCATTCACAGCATTCGCCGCTGGAACCTTGATAATGAAGAATTCTGCAACTTACTTTTACTTAGACATACTTATACCTACATAACTTCCCACATACTCAGTAGAGCTTTTTATATTACCAAGAGTCTATAATAAGAAGAGTATGCCCATTATTACAAAAGTACTCTTGCCTATCATTAATATGTACTCTTGCCTATCCCACATATGTACTCTTAATAACACCAATACTTCTACCGCACTTCCGCTTTCGATAATCTCTAGTCTAAACAGAGCCTAGTCTACGACTATATCGAAAATTCGAGTACTTCTAGACTAAGGAAAAGGAAAAACATCAGTGTCTATTGCGTGTGAGCAAAAAAGTTAGGCTTGGGCGCGCTAAGCAGTGATGCGGCACAAAAAGTTGACGAATTAATCAGGCCGATTGACAAAAGTGAGCCAATGAAAGGAAAGGGTTGGCCAGGCTCGGCTCACAACCAACGGCTGGATGCTTTTTACATGAATAAATAAATCCACTCAATAAGCCTGGTTCATACTCGTCCTTAAGGTTAAACGATTGTGTGTGAGCAAAAGTTTGGGTCAAATTTGACAAAAAATCATTGAAGAGATCAGAACGGATTTTCATAAAGAGGTCAGACTCTATGTCTGGATAGAAATTACGGTTTAAGGGTTCTAGCATATACACAGAGTATTATATACGCATACAAACCGAAGCAGGTATTAAAACCACCCGATGTTCTACTCCTTTAAATCAATTTTTACTTTTTTCTCATTTTTGAATAAAAAATACTTTGATAAAATAATACAAAAATTGTTCCCGGTTGCCGCAAAAAACTTTCTGGTAATTTCAAACCACCCCGAGCAAATTGCTTCTGTACATTTATCGCTGTATATAACCTACGGCCATTTCTCCGTATGAGTGCTGCACAATTCTATTAGAGAGCCAAATGCAGAAACTTACCAACGTGCCAAAGGGTGTAAATTTGTCCTTGAGCAATTTTATCATTTTTTTTACTTCATGAGGATATTTAATGATTCGATCAAGACTTGGTAAATACTGAGAATTGGTACAAATCAAAGGTATTTTGAATTGGGTGATTTAAGATCTAAGATCTAAAAAAATGCCTACGAGTGAAGCCGTTTGTTGAATTTACCCGCCAATAATGGTTAGAGTCAAAGGACTTTTTTGACCTGGCATAGGGTAACAGCTCGCTGAGTGAAGCCTAATTTAATGGTTAAAGGTTTAAAGGCAACCCTGAAAACCTGTAACTTTCTAAACTGTCAAAGAATAGGTACGACCAATTTTTGAAACCCGCGCTGTAGGAATGCTCTAATTAGAATGTTCACAGATATGTACATATGTGTAGGTAATTTGAGTACAAGTTTGTGAAACTTATGAAATTAAAATGTCATACCTAGGTAACTTTGTGTCAGCAAAAAACAAAGTACAAAATAAAGTACAAAAAATGTGTGCTTCTGCGACTATATGAGGGTAAGACTAATAACTTGCAGAGACTGGAATTTATTTCGCAATAAATTACGGTCCTAACATATATTTTATTTCCTACCAGAAAATGAACCATTTTATTAGCAAGCTACCATAACCTGACTGTAACCAGATCGTCGATTGTTTCTTGCAAGCCGCCGATTAGACTTGAATCAGTCAGCTAGAAATTATCGTCCATTTCAAAAATTAAAAGTCATACTCTTCCCATTATGTACTCTTATTAGTGGCATCAAAAACCACATCAGCAGAGGCAGAACTATTCAAAAGAATGCACATGAGAATTGTTAATAGCCCTAAGTGCTTTTGAGGGGGTAGTCAACCAAAGAATGTTAGCTCAAAGTCTTACCAACGAAATAGGGCCCTTAGTGCAATTATTTTAATGGGCTTAAATCAAGCAAAGAGCAGCTGATCTATTCAAGACTGAACTTTCTGAAGGTTCGGAAGCATATCTTGGGTCTTAAAAACTTTTTCTGAAATTACGTATGTAGGTCTTTGAAAAATTTAGGAGCTAAATTGGCTGTGTAATTGAGATATAGTCTGGGTGTCTAGTTTTTTGGGCTAAATGACAGGACTAAGGTTGAATAGGGATCTATTTTTGTCTCTTTTTGTTTCTCAATATTAAACTATTGTTTTGAAACAGTTTTCACAGTGTAAAACATGGCTTGGCAGGCTAAATCATTTATACAGTTTGGGTCTGGACTTGAAACTGAAAGGTTATTAGAGTAAATTGTAAAAAATAAATCCACTTATTACTGGTAAACGAACTTTCGTTACCAAAAAAGGACAAAGGTTTATCCTAAGGGACCGAAGTTTGTCATAAAAGACGAAGCTTTGTCCAAAAAAACAAAAGTTTGTATAAAATGACCAAGGTTTGTCTTAAAAGGTTGGTCTTTTTGGACGAACCTTCTTCGCTTTTTTGGTAATTTAGTTCGTGACTTATAGTAATTTTTTGGTAACAGTTCGTTCGTTCGATGTTCGTTATCAGCAACGAATTGGTACTTTTTTGCAATTGATGCAGGGACCAAGGGAGGAACTGTGCAACTTTTGGGGGCCACTTTTTTGTAACATTACAACAAAAGTCCTTGTCAGTGTCTTGAAATGAGGGGGGGTACCCCCCCCTCAACTGAAGACGGGGTACTGAGTTGAGGGGGGGGGTACCCCCCCTCAGTTGAGTACGGGGTCTTCAGTTGAGGGGGGGGGGTGCCCCCCCCCCTCAAAACCGTACATAAACGGGCTATTTCGCGCTGCGCATTGGACGCACGCCCGTAGGCATAATAGGAAGAGTGTCATACTCTTCCTATTATGTACTCTTGCTAAAACGGAAAACTATTAGACAAACTCTCATAGAGGCTGTTCACAAATTCGAATTAACGGGATTAGATTAACTGAATTAACTACAGTACCTAAAATTTGCGTATCTTTTCAAGAATTTGCACGTTTATGCAATTAACACAGAGGAGCAACTGTGCCTAGGTTGAAAAAGGTCTCGTGCTTTTGTGTTAAGTTATTCCAGTTAATTCAGTTAATCTACTCCAGTTTATCCGATTTGTGAACAGGCATAATTGTGTGAAGTAACACAGGCCCCCTGCGATTTACGACAGCTCATCATCGGCCCAGTAGCTAAACGGTAGAGCGCTGGTCTGCAGATCCAGAGATGGGTGGTTCGAGTCCCCCTTGGGTCATTCTGATGATGATGATGCTGTCGTTCTTTCGGTAAAGAATCCCTTTTGTGACAATTGTAACTGTACGGCTGTAGATGACGCTCGCTACAATCCCTGCTAGGAAACGCGCATGGCTAAACAGTAAACAGTTTATCTAAAATGCATGGAAAATAAGAATTAATATAAACTAGTGACAGACGAAATAACAGTGTGTGCTTTCAGAAATGTGTCATCAACAGAAATGACGCTTAAACATACAGACAGAAACAGAAATAATAGACATAGCTTTTCTTCCTGTTTTGAACAGCACAAATAACCGTATTATTAAAACTACCTGAGTCCTAACTGAGGACTCCTAAGTTAAAAAAACTAGATAAATCCAGTTCATGGGACAAAATTTGTCAAGAACCATCAAAAAAACTGCAAAAATGTTGACTATTGAACAACCAACTTATTGTGTTCTCGTTTTTTATTTTTTATTTATTGATTTTGTATTTAAATATTTTTATTGCAGTTTATAATATTCGATAATTGTGGAAAACGCTGATAAATTGTTAAGGAGCTATAGGTAATATTTAATTAAGTAATTGAAAAGTCAGTTTAATCAAAATGAAAAAAACAGAAGCCCTGACACAGTGGAGTTATGTATTACCCGGCGAAATTTGCTAGTTAGGCTAACAAGAGTACCTAAATGCTTTTGATGCAATAAAATGAAACTGTAAATTCCAGCTATGAGGATAAAACCTAAACGAAATTTGAAGAATTTTATCTGATACAACAACACTGTCCAAAATAATTTTATTGTTCATAGTGAACAATAATTAAACCCTTGTTCTAATTAAACTAGCTCTGAATTGCGTCAGAACTGATGGTAATTTGAGATGGCATCTTATAATTTGATAGGCAGGGACTCAGGAAAGCTGCAATATGGAAATAGTATTTATTTTAGATCCATTTTATACAAAGAGATTACCGGGGTATTCTCAATCAGTCTAGACTAAATCGTTGGAATGCACAAAAGATGGTTAATTTATTAATATATTATAATATATATTAATATTTATAATATATATTATATAAATATATATAATATATTTCATATATTATATATATATCCCATTCCCTATAATAATCGTATAATTATATGAATTGACGTTTGAATATTGCATACTATACACAGTCTATATATATATATATAAATATATATATATATATATATATATATATATATATATATATATATATATATATATATATATATATATATATATATATATATATATATATATATGTGTCTAAATAATATTTTCAAACGTTCAATTTCATTAGAACGTTCTATTGAAAACTGCGTCACCAGCCGTTTGTTGTCAAACTTACATGAGGTGGACTGTTTTCTATATATATTTCTTTTCTACCAGAAGTACATAATAGGACATACTTGCATAACTTGATACATAATTTAATCGTTTTTCTTTTTGTATGTGCAAGTATGATTTTGCAAGTAAAGAGTGTCTACTTGCAAGTAATAAAATTTGCAAGTAAAGAATTTTGCAAGTAAACATGGCTATTTTAATTCACAAAGACAAACAAAAACCTGCAAAACAACAGACTAGGTCAGAGGTCAGAGGTTATTTGAAGAGCCTTAATACTTTATTCAGAAACTTCGAAAAACATCCTTTTAACCTTGTACAAGACTACCTACTTTACATAAGCTGAGCTATTTACATAACGACTGACTCATAAGTTTTTAATCAAACTTAATGATTATGCTGATTAACAATCACAAGTTAAAACTTTTTCGAGAACTATTACACTCAACTATTGCCAACATTGTAATTAATTAATTAAAACTTGTCAAGCTATATCAAATCCTATGAAGAATATATCAGAACAAAATCTATGCTTATATAGTTGAAAACCCAAGCACTGTTGTATATATAGTGTGTAAACAACGTAAGTATGCTTATATGAGTATCTAGCCTCTGAACCTAACCTAAGCCTAAACCTAAATTAGCCAGAAACCTGTTAAACCGGCCAGGTCCAATTTGAATCAGTGATAGAATGTCAACAGTGTCGTTTGAGTCCTGGCGTAAATTAGTCAGTGTCACAAATTATATGTCATTTATATTGACACTGACAATTTGCCTAGGTTAGCTAGGGGGTGTATAATACAATTACATAAAAAATATATGCAAAACTTGCATCTACTAAGTTACGTTTTTTCGGTTCCTTCTTATAAAAAACATTAAAAATGAATCAAATTGAATTAAATCCATTTCACAATAACGTCATATTTAACGAACACCCTTTCTGGCTTAGGTTTAGGCTGAGGCTTTGCCTAGGTTACATGTGAGATATAAAGGACCTATAACAAGTCAACATATAGCGCGGACAAAGCTATATAAGCCTACCTGGGTCTGTATATAACTGGAACCCAGGTAGTTTGGCCTGTTGCCGTTATTACGCCGTATTGTTCTTATGACTGATAGAAGGCAATCCACACAAGGTGTCGAAGGCGGATAAAAGAAGTTTTGTTGGAACATTAAATAGTCCGTTGTCTGACGGTCAAATTATCCTACTTTATTTTTCTGACTCATAATATGGTTATCAACAGTTGTTTCAATCTACCATATATGGGCGGGGGATGGGTTTTGGGGGGATTTTCAGCCCTTCCTGATGGCAAGCTCACCCGACACCCCGGATAGGTGCTTCAGCTTCACCCCACCCCAGAATGTTTGTAAGATATGTAACTCATGATGACAAAATCGGTGGCTCACGAAGCAAAAATGATGGCTCACGAAATAAAAATGGGCAGAAAAGTTGCTTTGCAGTCCCCCTCTAAGCCACCCAGAATGTGCTATCTGCACACGTATGGGTGTTGAATAGAAAGAGGAGGCCCCAATTTGAAAGAATGAAAGAAATGGAGGCGCCGGGAATCGAACCCGGCCCGCTTGCTTCGAAGACAAGAATGCTAACCACTACACCACAGCCCCCGAGTCTCATAGGCCCTAATTCTCATTTACAACATGGGAACTACTATACCGAATTTAATGTAATATTAATCGTAGACACTTTGATTAGCATCAACACAAAAATGTAGAGTGCTGCATAGTGCATATGCTACAAATTCTATAAACAATTGTACGCAAAAGTATCAGAGTAATATCTCAATAGATTAAAAAGATTATGATTAGACCACTGGTCTAGAGAGCCAGAGATGTGGGATTGAGATTCACCTAGGGTCATTCTGATGCTGATGCTGTCTTTGTTTCAGTAAGAATCCCACTTCCCTTTTTTGACAAAAATGATTGTTTCACTCACAATTGTTAATATTATTACAATTGTAGAATTTAGGGACAGATCAAAGCTGTTACTCCATTTTAGTAAACCAGAACTCGTGTTTGAAATAATTTAAAAAACACTTCCGGCACGGCAGATATGAGGTGGTTTGTGGGTGGAATGGCTCATTTGGGCTTGAGTGCCAGATGCCAGAGCGAAGCCTGAGCGGCAGGAGTAAACAGACATTTTAAAAATTCAATATGGGCACGAAAAATGGAAACCTGAATGAAAAAATGTTGATTGACTCGAAATTAATTCAGGTGAAAAGGGCTGAAAATAGGTGTTAAAAAGTTAATACTTGCTTTAGTTTAGTTTGTGCGCATGAGTTCCAATTTTTCAAATTTTTTGAATCGCAAAAATTTTGATCGACTGTTGCTAAGAAAAGAAAAAGAAAAAAGAAAAAGCAAGTAATCATATTTCAAGTATAATTTTCAGTAAACCAACTCAGCTAATAAAGCTGTAAGAAAACTAAACTAAAACCAAAAAAAAATTTGTGGTTCATTTTTTCCGCACTGGCAGAATAACAATTCCTTACGGAGAAGTATGAAATACGTCATAATCATAAGACTGGAATTTTTGACTAAAGTTTATTGAAATATTTTCTGAATATAACACTAATTGAAGACAAACTTTTAATCTAATATTGGAAACCCAACATTTTTAAGCAACCTTTGACGTGTAAAAAACAACTATATAAAAATGTGATATATGCAACTTTTTTTAACAAGTATTAAACTTTATTAGACTTTGTAAACCTTAATAAAAAAGTTAACTAAAAAGTATATAACAAAGAATAAAATGGTATTACAGAAAAGTTTATAAGAATGTAGTGGTAGTCTTGTTCTGCTAAGTTCGTGTTAAAACTTTTTCTGCTTCTGAATAATGCATGGGAAGTTCATACTAGCAAAAAAACTTCGGCATATTATGTGAATGAGAGCACGTATGTTACGTTCCATAAAGAATAGAAGCTAAATTATTAAAACTAAAAAAAGTGGAGTAGCTATGATGTACTTACAAAATTATCTTTTTCAACATTTAATTTGATAACATTTAATTTGATAGCATTCAAGTTGATTGGTTTAACACTTTCTTTTCTTTATTTGACCGCTTGTCCGCAAGCATTATGTAGCTTCCAAAACTTCTTGGAGATAAATACATAGAATGGCTATTAGCCCAGTTTTTCTTCTGCAGAAAATAGAAATGAAAATAAGAGGTCTTATTTCAGACATTACTGTAAACATTAGATTTAATCTACATCTTCTTTGTCTACATTGCCTACTTTTTCTGCTGAAGCCTGGTTCATACTTGTCCTTAAGGACATAGGGAAAAGGATAAGGACAAATTTTGGTCAGCTACTGTGAATAATTGACACAAGCGTTCTGGTTAATTTTTTGCATACGATCTACAAGTGACCTCAACTTTATTCAGGCGAAAAGTTGGCTTATTTGGCCAGATAGTTTTCTTGGAATCGCTTAAGGACAAAACGATAGGGACAAGGACAAGGACGAGTATGCACCGGGCTTAAAAGGCAATTAGGTTTAAGCCGTCATTTTTAAAAATTGAGACCAGTTACATAGTAATTATCAATTGCAATTATCACGGTTGTAAGTATATATACTATGTATCTTAATCCTGTTTCACACTGGGTGGACTTTCAAGGGGGTCCCCAAGAGGAGCCCCATGGGGATTTATTTGGGGACCCTTGGGGATTCCCTATAACGGTAAGGAAAATTGTCTTAAAAATCCACCTCGTGTAAAACAGGCATTATGGATGTTTTAGACAAGCAGAAGGAACAATTTCAACCTATTCTTAATTTCTGATTTCTTATTATCCGGTGCGTACCCGGTTTTATGCAGAAAGTAGCAAGATAAACATCTAACAATTACTGCTATATTGTTAGAAACTTTTTACTGTGTTTTCATGCAAATCAAACTGTTTCTTAAAACTTTTGTACTTACTTTCTGTTTCTGTAAATAGTAATTTGCAAGCTCAGGCAAATGCAAAAACAAGATAGTGAAAATTCGGTTCTTACCAGAAAAATAACAAATAAAACTTGACCGATGGCTAAATTTCGTCAACACTGCATTTTGATTGGTTATACCCATAGTTCCTAAACTTTTGAGATCGACTCAACCCAATCAATATCGACCTGATCCGAAACAACCAGCACTGACTTAACGGGAAACGATTATGAACAATCCATGAAAAAATGCTTATCACTTTAACATTTTGACACATTTTGTGTCTTTGACGAACATCTAAAAACGTGTTTTATTAAGGATAACGCATTTTTAGACAACGAGGCTATAAAAAGAGATAAGGTATTTATACATGGGGATCTGTGAGCCCGAAAACGCTACAAAGTACCATGTAACATGAAATTTACTACCAGATCCAAAATTTAGGCTCAAAATTTTCAAACAAACTGATAGTCACTTTTTTGGTTAGAAAAGTCCAACTCGAATCTAGCTCAACCAGACAGCGAAATGTTGAGGTCTATTCACAAAAAGGTGTATCATGATCCATGGCGTACGCTATGGATCATGAAGGGTGGGCGCACACGCACACTGCCTGCTGCAGCACTTCATGGAGCAAAATGCGCCTTCGTGTGAATAGGCCTTCAGGCTTGATTATTACTTCCAGCCGTGTATCCCTTCAGCCGGCAAAATTACGAAATAATCACACCACCTGTGATATGTCTTACGTGTCTTGATCACCATGTGTGTCACAACTACTAAAACATCGCTTCAAAATCGAGCTGAGGGAACTAGCTAGACAATAATAAATACTGAGAACATATTAAAAGATTGAAGGGGTGGACTCAAAGTTTATAGTATAGTAACTATTACCGTTACCAATTGACACTGAAAATTACTATGAGTTTTCAGAGAGGTAGCCCTGCACTTGAAACAATTTATATTTTACTTTAGCTTAAACAAAACTAAGTGGCAGCCGGCAAACCGCAATTGTTCGTTTTGAAGAATTCGGCGTCAAAAAGTCAAAAAGGTTTTGCACTTTTAAAGTAGCCAAGCAATTAGCGGCTAGTTGTTCAAATGGCAGACTTTGAAATGTTTCTATTTGTTTAAGTCTAAAAGTGCTATTATTGATAAAACCGGATATATAAGCCAAACCTAGACTGGATAAAACCCGAAGGTAAACGATGCTTTAGCAAAAAACTTTTTGGTACAAAAGTCCAAATACCGTACTTTTTTGGCAAACTTCGGCTATGAGGATACCTGGTTCATACTTGTCAGCAAAGCCCGGTTCATACTTGTCCTCAAGATTATAGGTAGAGACACGGAGACACGGACAAAACCAATTTTTCAGAAGCTATAGTGCAACTTTGACACAATAGTTTCGTGTATTTTTTGCATACAAACTGGACATGACCCCAAATGCAATCGTTACGAAAAATTGACGCATTTGGTCGTGTGGTATATATTCTTAAAACTGCTTAAAGGGGGGCTACCTGAAAAAGTGAAAATTTTAGGTTCTCTGATTCGCTTCAAATTTGCACACAATGTAGCGCCAGGGAAGGCGCATCGCAGATGTAACAAACTGGAATAAATGCTTACGCGCAATTTTATACTAGGGGCTTCCAAAAATTCAATTTTACGTGTAAAGCCTAGTTCATAGTAGTGCGGAAGTGTCCCTGGTGTCCGTGTCCGTGTCCGAGTCCGTGCCCGTGTCCGTCAGCAGCATTAATTCATACCTACTGCTATGGACACTCTACGGACAATGCGTATGCACATAAAATAACACCATCTTTGCAGTGCAGCAGACGAGTGTGTGAACGCAAGTTTTAAAAAATCAATAAAAACGTTCAGCAATCATAAAAAGCAAGCTGTTTAGCTGGAATTACGACAAATTTAACATTATTTTACTATGCGCGGAGGAATTTTATGTGCACGCACGTACACGTGACTATAAAGGCTACAATCTAATTGGCTAATTCCTTACGGACACGGACAAAAGTTGAACTGAATTCAACTTATCTTCCGGACATCCGGACAGCCCTTACGGACACTCACGGACAATTTCTTACGGTCATCCGGACAACTGTGAATCAAACTACGCTTACGGACACGGACACGGACTCGGACACGGACAGCTCTTACGGACAACTATGAACCGGGCTTAAATCATAGTCGTAAAAAAAGTTTTTTGTGGTTGTAAAGCGTCCCTTTACTTGAAATTTTTGTTAACACTGACGAAGCTGATTTTTACATGATTCGATAGCCTAACGTCATATCTCAACCGCTATGATCCATTTTTTTAAATTTTTGCGCATGGCCTGAGCAATGACGCCAAGTGTAAAATCATTTAAATTTGGCGGGCCCAAAATACGACTATTTTTTCACATTTTTCCCTCGATTTTGGATTTGAAAATATATATATCAAAAATCCGGATCGATTTTGCGCTTACATGTGGGTTACTACTATGCCAAGTTTCAGCCTGATTGGTTGGATGTGGTTTGTGCTAGAACAGTCCAAGTAAAGGCTACTTTTAGGCTTTTTGGCGTACTTTTGCCTATGTAAATACACTGACAAACGCACTGAACCAAAAGTGCACCTTCAAGCTTAATTGTTCGTATCTGAGGTTGGGGTGCCTTGGGGGAGTAACATATTACGTGAAAATAAGCAAAATTGGATAACTTTTATTTTTGATCTGGGTAGCCCCCCCTTAAGGACAAACTGATAAGGACGATGATAAGTACGAGTATGAATTGGGATTTCATAAGGAAGTTAGAGTTAAGCCTGGTTCATACTCGTCCCTAAGCGTTGTCCCTGTCCTTAAGCGTTGTCCTTGTCCCTGTCCCTAGGTGTCCTTGTCCCTGTGTCCTCATGCTTTGTCCCTGTCTTTAAAAAATGTCCCTAAGGTCTATAGGGAATGTCCTTGTCCCTGTCCTTAGAGGTAATTGATTCATACTCCTTGAGGACAAGGGAATAGTCTTTCTCACATGAACTAATGCTCAAACGTCATTGGATAATCTGCGTTTTGTTTAAAGTACCGTGTAAAAGTTATCAACCCTATATATAGGCTGAAAAAAAAGAAAATCCAAAATTTCGAATATCGGATTTGAACTCTGATCCATAGGTTGAAAAGCAAAAATCATAACCAGTCGACTTCCAAGGTATGGAAAGCGGTGCGCTAGAACATCTTTATGAACTTCTGGTATATTTCGGGTTGGTATAAAAATTGAAAACTAAATATTTTTCACGCAAATATGTGTTAAATAACCCAATAATAACGATAGACTTAATACCGCAACATAAGCCCACGACATTCTTTCACTAGTAGTCGAGATAGTCCGTGATTGGCTGTTCTTCGTGTCACATGTAGTAACTGCCGTATTTTGATTGGCCGAGTTGCTTAGGGACAGGGAAAAAGTAGAACATTGCTCAACATTGCTTAGGGACATAGGGACAGTCCTTATGGCTGCTTAAGGACATTCCCTAAGCTGCTTAGAGACAAGTATGAATCAATCGCAGCTTAGGGACAGGGAAAGGGAAAAGGACACCAGAAAAGTATGAATCAAACCCGCATAGGGACAGGGACATTTCTTAGGGACTATTCCTTTACCGGATTAAACGGACTGGACTTATTTTAGTCCGAGGTTTTGGAATGACATATCGGACTAAACGGACTAAACGAGTTAAAATAAGTCAGCTGCTTAATTTTAGTCCGACCCCATTCCAAAACTACCACTGGACTAAACGGACTTAACATGCACGCTTAACATTAGCGTGCATATTTAAGTCCGTTTAGTCCGATTAAAAAGCAGCGCACTAAAAGTTAAGTCCGTTTAGTCCGGAGGTTTTGGAATGGCATTTTTAAGCTTAATTTTTAAACCGTTTAGTCCGATTATAATTAACCTTTTAATCCGGTAAAGGAATAGGCCCTAAGGGACAAGGACAGTCCTTAAGGACGAGTATGAACCGGGCTTTAGAGATGCCTCAATTACCTCACAGTTTTCGATATATTACAACAAGCACGTTTTGCGAGTAGAATCAAATTTGTTTTCGATAGAGTTAGTTGCGACATGCTTGTTGCGCTGAGGATATTCTTCGAATATAAACGCGGCACCAAAGTTTTCTAAACCCAGCATGCTTAAAAAAAGCATGTCTTACAGTTAACTGCCAGTCCTCATTTTTTTCTGGTCAATAATCTTGAAAAAGCCTTCGCACCAGAGAAATTTATACGGCGTCAGTGTAGCCTGGTACCTATCACCAAGAGTACCTAATATGGAATCATACATGCAACAGCCAAAAAATTTAGGTACCACTCCCCTCCCCCTCTGGCTGTGACCCGCCTTCCCCTAAGCCGACTAACTTTTTACCCTCCCTCCCTCAAGACCACAGATGTACAGGGGGGGGGTCTGGGGAGGCAAGCCTCCTTCCCCCAGATTTGAGATTTCGGGACAAGCCCCCCTTCAGATTTGACCAATCGGGACAAGCCCCCCTCAGATTAGACCAATTGGGACAAGCTGAGTGGTGCTGAAAAAATGGTGCCGAATACTAAAAAATGTTCCAAATCGCTGTAAAAAGCTTCAAAAAGGAGCAAAAGGCGAAAAAATAGCTAAAAATATCCGAATTTTGTAAAAAGTTCCCCGTTTTTTGGCAAAAATTGGAAATTTTTACGTTTTTGTCAGTTCAGGCCTCCGAAACGTCAAGACAAGACACTTTAAAATTTTGAAAAATCTGGGACAAGCCCCCCCAGACCGAGACCCCGTGCACATGTATGCTCAAGACTGATGCAGATTTAATTATTTTTGGGCAAAATTTCGGGAAAAATTGCTCAAATTTCATAAAAAATGCCTATTTTTAAGTGCTGAGTTGAAAACTGCTTATTTTAAAGCTAAAATACAATGATCAAAAAGATTTTAACCGACAATTTTGTAGACGCCGGATCTTTTCCCTCTTTTACCCCTAGCGGAAACCCCCTCCCTCCCCTTGGGCCGAATTTTGAGAGTCTTCCTCTCTCATCTACCCCCAACTACAATGTGTTTATGGAACTATTATGGCCTCTTGCTACTACCTACTTTGTTAACAGTCAGAAAATCGCTTGTGCAAGTGATCAAAGTTTACTCCCGCATTCACAGCTTTTTCCAGTCAATTTTTGGTCCAAAATTAAGTACATATTTGCGCTAGAAATCGATAATTAAAAATATCTGATTCGCAAAATTTGTAACAAAATTGTTGCGAACATGTACCTATCTGGGACCTGGGTGCGTAAAAATCAAAATGCAGGGGTACATTTAAATTAAATTTAAATGTGTACATTACCTTTGGGCAAAAGTGCAAGTCACTTGGGCATACATAGTTGCAACTCCGCCCCTATTTTACTGTCAAAGTCAACGACTGTACTGACCGTATTGTGCTTGATTTATCGATTTCTTATTCATGCATGAGACTGTTACCTATTACCTGTGCATTATTTACACACGTAGCTACAAACGTACATAAGTGACATATTACGCAGACACAGTGACATACACGCCCACACAAACAGTGTAATTTGCTGACCTGCCAGCCAGATTACACTGGAATCGGTAAGTTTACGTGCTAATCATAGGATGGATTTGCAATATAGTATATACGCGGCGGCTGAGGCCGCCGCGTAAAAAATTTTTGTATTAACTTATGCAGCAGCGGCCATTTTAAAGTAAAAGTTAATAATTTTGACCAGAACCAATTATATTATCAGTCAGGTGATAAACTTGTCAGCAGCACAGCTGGGTTTAAAAAACATTGACACAAGAAACTTGCTTCAGCTACACTTTGCAAGCACACCCAAGTAATTAGCACAACTTTCACTTGCGTAACTGCCAAAATGGCTGCCAATAATAGCCCCTCAAATATATAGTTAAAATAGAAGTTGTTTAACGTTTTGGATCCATAGTGAGGATTTGTGCAAGAAATTTTTGACACAGAAATAAGGTTTTTATCGGTTTTGTATGTAATTAAATTTGTTTTTCCAAGCTTCTAGTTTCTATAGTGATCATAGTCAACGCACCCGACAAAACTGATTATTATTATTTTTTTATATTATAAAACCTAAGTTCTGAGCTACCTGAATCAATTCCAGCGACCGAAAGAATCGCCATGTCAATGAAAGAAAGAGATCGTTGCCACACAGCAGCATCTGAATGACCCAAGGGAAAATCGAATCAAAACGAAATCGGAAAGATAGTGTTTGTGACTGGCGAGTAAGCCACCGGCCGGAGGGCCGGCGAAGATGTTCGGCCGGCCGGCAGAAATTTAAAAAAACAAATGTAGAGGCCGACCGGCTAGAGGCCCGGCAACGGCTTTTAGCGGTCGGCCAGCCGGCTGTCACAAACACTACCTGCAGACCAGTGCGCTACCATTTCAGCTACTGCAACAATACCAATTGTGCTGTCATTTCATCGAGTTTCGTACTTTTGACTTGGTCATACTAAATAATGAACTAAAATTAGACTGACCTCTCGTTTAGACTGTTTTAATACATAAAGAATCTATCGACATCAAAATACCACATGACACTGTAATGTTGATAATTACAAAAGCAGACAGAAACGGCAGTATTAAAATTTGTACATTACAATATTACAGAAAGACAAGCGGGAAAGTGATTTGGCAAAAACAGCGATTACAGTAACACAATAGCACAAGACCAAAACTTAACGTAATTTCGTCGTCTGCGGCCGGAACCGACATACGGTTGTAAGTATAAATCGACCCTTCGATAACCTTTATAGTGCGACCGCTAAATTACATGTCTCGCTTCGAAAGTATCAAAAAAATCACAAAAGTCGGTTATTCAGAACGCCACGATAAATTTAAGTTTTATGCTCTAAAAGTAATTCTATGTAGAAAAGACCTTGATTAGACCCAAAGTAAAAACAAAGTGACAAAAGCAGAAAAGAATTTCAAAAACATAATATGGTCACTTAGTTATTACTACAGTTGCTAATGCAGTGAAAAAACAATACCGACAAGTACTCACAAAAAATATTGCACTTAGATGAACAAAAACACACAATACAACAATGGGAGGAATATTGTAGAATTCAAATTAAAAAAACTAAGTCCAAATTTTTCAAGTGGCTCACTGACTATTTAACATAATCTATACGATCTAATTCATGAAAAGCCCCTACTTTCGAGTATGGAAATTTTTTTAAGCTACGCTTTACAAAATAGAGTAACACTAAACAAGACAAAATTGGGACGCAAAAAGCTCTATTATGATCACTTTTTCTGAAAAACTTTAATAAAAGTTGCATTGAGAATTTTCTTAAAAACTGGTAGTTTCTAATCAAATAACCATTCAAGAGCAATAATATAATAGCAGAAAAGTCTACTAAAAAGTGAAATTAAATTTTGACTTACTAAAAATAGAAGCGACGTAAAAATGTTTATTTAAGAAAATCTCACTGATTCTTTTCAAGCTACATAGTTTTGCGCAAAAAAATATTGCAAATATCAAACACGTTATTAAAAATTATAAAAACTACAAAAATAAATATTTATCACAATACTATTAAAACAAAATAGTACCTATTACTATGAGTACATAAACGTTGGTTTACTCTTTGCTCAGAGTGATACACTATGTACTCTTGCTATGGGTCTCAAAAGGATTTAACGGATTAAATTTAAACCTACTAGTTTAATGTACCTACTGGAGTGAAAGTACATATTTGCATAAATCTGTTTTCACATTTCTTTTGTCTCAGAGTTTAGCAATTTAAATCAGACTAAAGTTTTCGCGAAATGGAACTACTATTCGTTGTTTTATTTTCCTTGTGTGTCGAATCTAGCCGTCTAAGTCAATTTTTATTTTATTTGGAAACGGATTTTGTGGTACTAAAAATGACAAGAAAATTTAATTTAATACCAACAATGACAAAATTAAGTTTAAATCTAATCCGCCAAATCCGTTGAAAAGCAGAACCCAATCAGAATGTTTCGTAGTGGTGCACAAACATGGGCAATTTCCGTCCCTGGTTAACTCTCTCGCAGGCTGTGCGGACACTCTTGTTCAAGGGACTGGGACCACAACTGAAGACGCCAATTTTGCGTTGCTAAAAATAATAAAAAAGACTGGTAAAAAGTGTTGTTACTGTAAAAACTGTAAAACAGTAAAATACATATAAAGCGTACAACCATGCTTCACATGGAAAATATTGTAAAAAAATCACAGTACTAGGCTATGTATTTCTGATAAATTAACTTGAAATGTTATGATGCTGCGCTTTTTGGCATTATCGATGGCTTTATGAAAAATCTAATAAATATATAAATCTATAATACAGTATGCCGCAGTTTTATCGACTGAAGTTGGTCTGTTTTTGTTTTCTAGATTAAATAATACAATACTGAGAATAGCTTACTCAGTTAGCTCAAAAACATACTATTAGAAAGTTTTTTGGAGCACATAGTTTTCCATCATTTTCTTTTATACATTGTCCACTATAACCTGTATTTTACAGTTATATTTTACAAAAGTTATATTTTACAAAGTTACGGTCATACTCATAAGAAAATTCCTTGACCTTTAACCTTCAGAACCGCTTAGCTACTTTTTTCAAAACCCAGAATAATTTTTTTAAAACCATAAACAGAAATATGGCTACTTTTTTCAAAACCCACAATTATAGTAATTTTCTCAGTATTTTCGTCACTACCTTTTCATGTTGTCCCTGGACGTGCTGCAGAAATATGTCCATGTTGGGTCGTCCGAAGTGGTTGACCGCCCTCAGGCCCGTGAACATACTCCGACCTTCAATGCGCTGGAAATGTTTCTCGCATATATACTAAAATAAAAAAATATACGTAAATATAAGTAATTAATTAATATATTAATATATAAGTAAAAAATACGACATTTCATGCGGTCAGTTCGCTTGCTCTGATGCCATAAGCACTGCTTTTTGATGGCATGGACATCACGTGACTGAAATAAGCATTTTGGTTCGTATCAACCTTAAACCAAGATTATTTATTAAGCCCGGTTCATACCTACTCGTCCTTAAGGACTGTCCTTGTTCCTAAGAAATGTCCCTGTCCGTATGCGGGTTTGATTCATACTTTTCTGCTGTCCTTTTCCTTTTCCCTGTCTCTAAGCTTCGACTGATTCATACTTGTCCCTAAGCAGCTTAGGGAATGTCCTTAAGCAGCCATAAGGACTGTCCCTAGGTCCCTAAGCAATGTTGAGCAATGTTCTACTTTTTCCCTGTCCCTAAGCAACTCGGCAAATCAAAATAAGGCAGTTACTACACGTGACACATGGAACAACCAATCGCGGGCTAACTCGACTACTAGTGAAAGAATGTCTTGGGCTTGTGTTGCGGTACTAATTCTACCGTTATTTTTGGGTTGTGTAATACATTTTAGCATGAAAAATATTTGGTTTTCAATTTTTATACCAACCCGAAATACTATAAGTTCATAAAGATGTTTTAGTGATCCAATTTCCATGCCTTGGAAGTGGTTATGATGGATCAGAGTTCGAATCCCATATTCTAAATTTTCAATTTTCTTTTTATTCAGCTTATAAATAGGGTTGATAACTTTTTTAAGGTACTTTAAACAAAACGCCGTTTATCCAATGACGTTTGAGCATTCGTTTGTGTGAGAAAGACTATTCGTTTGTCCTCAAGGAGTATGAATCAATCACCTCTCAGGACAGGGACAAGGACATTCCTTATGAACCTTGAGGACATTTCTTAAGGACAGGGACAAAGCATGAGGACACAGGGAAAAGGACACCTAGGGACAGGGACAACGCTTAAGAACAGGGACAACGCTTAGGGACGAGTCTGAACCAGGCTTTAGGCTGACGTTTTTCTTCACTGGATAAACCCTTATATATACTGGGGAAGTCAAGCTTAGTAGCCACGTTTAGCTCAGAGCACCTCCAGAGAAATATGATCAAGAGTACATAATAGTGTCTCACTCTTATAAAAGAGTGACATAATTATGTACTCTTGATATGACTGACCAGCATAGTAGTTCTGAGGTCAAATTTGTGAAAGAATTGTGTGATGAAAATGTGGACTTCCAGAATTCGATTGGGGTCCTGTTGCTCCACCCGGCGCAGCACGTCAATGAACCACTCGAAGTTTCGATGCGTTGGACACACCCACAGGAAATACACCTGAAATCACCATTACCTACTATGGTCCTGTACTGTACTGTACTGTACAGTATGCTCTACTGTATTCTGCTCACTGTAGCATTGAACTGAAAATTTTGGGCTAAAAATCCGTGATTGTATATCCTCCAAATAAGTCAAAAGCTAAACTGCCAAAACGAATTTTAAGACATGATTAATAAAGTATTCATAATTTTATACGCTACTTTTCGTTTGAAAATCATAAGTCAGGAAACATTTTTCATGGCACTGCTAAATTTAAGGTCGTTCCTCTCATGCAATTAATCAATCAATCAATCAATCAATCACTCAATCAAGAATAATTAATCTGATTCGATAGTTGTCATGAAAATTCCTGCTTTCTGATTCCTTTTGTTATCAACTGTATTTACTTTTTTACAGAGAGCAGTAGAGAATATGCGGGGGTTTGACTGCGCGTGCACGAGGTCTGCCAGGATGGAAGCGTAAGGCGTGACCCCGATGCCCCCGCCCACCAGGATGGCCACTTCGTACTGCCACCAGTCCTGGTTGCCGCCACCAAAAGGCCCGATCATGTGCAACTGAAACAAGGTATATGATTGGTGAAATCGAGATTGAACATTGCCTTCCTCTCCCTTTCTTTTTCTCTTTCTTTTTTTTATCTGGCTATAATTTACTCTCGGAAAAAAAAAAAGTGACACACACATCGCGTCGGCGCAGGAATTAAAAAAAACAAAAAATATACATATATACCCACATCTTTTTTTAAATTGCTTCCTTTAGAATATTAAATACTCTAACCCCTCTAGTCCCCTTCCCCCCCCCCCACCCCCCCCCTCCCCCCTTTTACTCCCCCCCCTCACACACCCCCTCCCTGTAATGTACTGGAATTGATACACAATTAACTTTATAAAATTATATACAATTATATCGGACCACTTTTGATTGCTGGATTTGTATGTCAATAAAATTCATATTTATCATTGGCGACGAGAAATTGAGTGAACCCAATGGCAGATAATCACTTCGGCGCAATAGAACCCTTCGATGTGGATCACATGAAGTGGGACTCATACATCGAAAGAATTGAAGAGTATTTCATTGCCAACGAAGTGGATGCAGAAAGAAAGAAAGTTGCTATCCTTCTCAGTGTAATTGGAAGTAAGACATATGAACTATTAAAAGATTTGTGTGCACCAGTTAAGCCCAGTCAAAAGTCGTTCGTTGACTTGGTAAAGGTGCTAGAGTCGCATTACCAACCGCAGCCAGTAATAATTGCTGAGCGCTACAAATATCACCAAACTGTGCAGTACCAGGGAGAAACTGTGACTGATTTCATGGCGCGATTGCGAAAAGCGTCAAAGAACTGTGATTTTGGTGATTTTTTGGAGCAAGCGCTACGCGATCAAATGGTGTGTGGTTTAGGTAGTGAAGCATGTAGAGCTAAACTGCTAGTGGAACGTGAACTGTCACTAAATAAGGCTTTGGCAATCGCAACCAGCATGGAAGTAGCTATGAAAGAAGCAGGTCAGATTCAAAGTAAAAATGAAGTTCACAAGGTGGATAGTAAAAATACGAGTTTTAGAGAAAATTCTAAAGAGGACAGATGTAGAAGATGTGGTAGAATTGGTCACCCGGCGGAAAAATGCCGTTTTAGAACCCAAAAGTGTTTCAACTGTGAAAAGATCGGACACACTTCCACAGTCTGTAGAAGCAAAAAGAATGCAAAGCGCGCTACTTCCCAGAATGTAGTGACAAGTGAGAATCTGTCAGATTCTGAAGATGACGTTTTGGACCTAAACAATACGGAAAGTTTGAAAGAAGAACATGTGCCAAAAATTTTAGTTCCTTTGAAAGTTCAAGGAACAGCAATAACGATGGAGTTAGATACGGGTGCAGCAGTAAGCATAGTCCACAAAGGGTTAGTGAAAACGCAGTTGAAACCAACCGAAAAAAAACTTCGTTCAGCTACAGGTCAAATTTTTGAGCTAGCTGGCGAAGCTGTTGTGGATGTTGAATGGAAAAACCAGAAAAAACGCTTGAAGCTATATGTAGCAAAAGATTATTGTCCGTCTCTGCTGGGACGTAGTTGGTTACGGGCTTTTTTGGGCGAAACCTGGGAGAAAAAATTTTTGGCAGAAAATGATATCCTAAGTGCGGACGTGACTGTCAAAAATGACGTTAAACTTCTGCAGGACGAGTTTATGGAAATTTTTACAGACGGTCTAGGTTGCGTAAAAAATATGGCGGCACATTTGACTCTAAAGGAACACGCAGTACCAAAGTTTTTCAAACCAAGACCTATATCATATGCCATGAAAGAAAAGTTTTGCGAAGTTTTAGATCGAATGCACGATGGTCAGTTGGAAAAGGTTTCGCATAGCGACCGGGCCAGTCCAGTGGTAGCAGTTCCAAAACCTGATGGAGACATCAGAATTTGCGGAGACTATAAAGTCTCATTAAATCATCAACTGAAAGTCGACTGGCACCCTCTGCCAAAACCCGAAGAATGTTTTTTGGCTATGAACGGGGGAACAGTGTTTTCAAAAATAGATCTATCACAAGCTTATAATCAAATAACCCTTGACGAAGAATCTAAGAAATTAACAACGATAAATACAATCAAAGGATTGTACCAGTGGAAACGACTACCGTTTGGAATCGCCTCTAGCCCTGCAATTTTTCAAAGTCTAATGGACAAAGTGTTGAACGGAATCCCTGGTGTGGTGTGGTATCTAGACGATATTCTAATCGGTGGGAAGTCTCAGGAAGAGCATGATAGTCGGCTTAGAGAAGTTTTGAGACGACTTGTAACACACGGTTTCAAAGGGCGTTGGAAGAAGTGTGAATTCAACAAAAAGTCAGTGGAATATTTGGGATTTGTTCTAAACGGTAGTGGAATTACTCCAAAACCTGCGAAAATTGAAGCAATTTTAAAAATGCCAGATCCAAGAAATATCAAAGAATTGGAAGCGTTTGTCGGCGGAGTCAATTATTATCAAAGATTCATTCCGTCCTTTTCTACCATGTTGGCACCGCTAAATCAGTTACGACATAAAGACACACCCTGAAAGTGGGGAAGAAAACAAAGAGAAGCGATGGACCACGTTAAAAAGACCTTAACATCGTCTTTAGTGTTAGCCCATTATGATCCTACCTTACCACTGAAACTGGACTGTGATGCATCTTCTGTAGGACTTGGGGCTGTTTTATCGCATATTTTTCCAGATAAAACTGAAAAGCCTATTGCTTTTGCCTCTAGAACCTTACATAAAGCTGAACTGAATTACAGCCAGATTGAAAAAGAAGCGTTGAGTATTGTGTGGGCCATAAACAAATTTCATCAGTATCTGTATGGAAATAATTTTACATTGATGACCGATCACCAGCCGTTGGTCATGCTTCTGAATCCTGACAAAGCAATTCCGAAAATGGCTGCAGCGCGAAGTCAGCGATGGTCCTTGGCGTTGATGGGCTACCGATACAATATTAGCTACAGATCAACGACGCAGCATGGTAATGCAGATGTCTTGTCGAGGCTTCCTATTGCCAAAGAGCTGTTACCAGAAGAAAAGTTGGATGACGGAGATGCAAAGATTCTTGCAATAAACCAAATTGAAACAACTCTGTTAACAAGTTCACAGATAATAGAAGCTACAAGAAGGGACCCTTTGTTGGCTAAAGTGCTAGATATGACACTTGCGGGCTGGCCAGAAACGGAAATCAAAGAAGAAAATATGAAACCATACCAAACGCGTTCCCATGAGTTATCAACAGAACAGGGTTGTCTACTTTGGGGAAATCGTGTTGTCGTCCCGGCCAAACTCCGAGAAAAAGTACTACGACTGTTACACTTCACCCATCCAGGCATAGTGCGCATGAAGGCACTAGCACGATCATATGTTTGGTGGCCAGGCCTAGATACAGAGTTAGAACGAACAGCCCAGAACTGTGTTAACTGTCAAAAAGAAAAAAATATGCCCACTGTGGCACCACTCCACCCATGGGAGGTTCCAGCAAAGCCATGGCAACGACTTCACATGGATTTCGCGGGGCCATTTCAAGGAAAAATGTGGCTCATTTTGGTGGATGCATATTCAAAGTGGCCTGAAGTCAGACCTGTATCTATCGCAAACACCAACGAAACAATTTCAATTTTACGATGGATATTTTCAGAGCATGGGTTGCCAGAACAGATAGTCACAGACAACGGGTCACAGTTTGTTTCTACGGATTTTGCCAAGTTTTTGAGTGATCATGGAATTCGGCACATCAGAAGCGCTCCATACCATCCGCAGACAAATGGTGCCGCAGAAAGATTCGTACAAACATTTAAAAAAGCAATGAAAGCGATGGAAAAAGATGCTGGGAACTGGCAGCAGAAACTGACGGATTTTTTGCTTCTATACAGAAAGACACCCCATGCAACTACTGGTGAAGCACCTTCACTGAAGCTAATGAAAAGAGTTTTGCGAAGCAAACTAGATTTGTTGAAACCATCTGAATCTAGAATCTTGTTCAACCAAGAAAGACAGAAACACTACCACGATACAAGATCAAAAGTTAGAAGCTTCAAAAAGGGCGACTTGGTTTGGGCACGAAACTACCGTAGCGGTGACAAATGGGTTCCTGGAGTCATAGATGACGTCACGGGCCCATTATCCTTTCGAATTCGAGTCAACGATGGAGACACAATTTGGAGTCGACACATAGATCAACTCCGCGGCCGAACTTTTGAGAAAGACGAGAAGCAGGACAAAGATCCAGTCAGACACAAAAAAGAATCAACCTGGTTTTGGAGTGGCCTTGATCTGGGTCCTCAACAGAGTCAGGGACAAAGACCGGACACGGGACATCCTGAAGGGGAGCAGACACAACCAGCTCAACGCCGTTATCCCCAGCGGGTACGGAGGCCTCCTATGATGTTTCGAGCGGGCGTGGATCTGGGGGCGTTTGTGCGACCGGGGGCCTAGATTTGTCCGGGGGAGAACTGTAATGTACTGGAATTGATACACAATTAACTTTATAAAATTATATACAATTATATCGGACCACTTTTGATTGCTGGATTTGTATGTCAATAAATTTCATATTTATCAGTACTCTTGGTCATACCATACTCCATCCCATTATGTACTCTTGTCCATTACATACTCCATCCCATTATGTACTCTTGGTCATACCAAAGGATATGGTTTGCCCGTCTGTTGGCAATCGTGGATGATCCGTCGCATATGGCACGTCCAGGGCCCCTGTGCCTTCACGTATATCTCCAGACTGTACTCGTGGGGTGCCGAGGCGAGACTGAAGGCGTGCCACTCGTTGAATCGACTGTTGCCGCCACAGTTGAAAGCGGGACAACTCAGTTGAACCCATTGGCCCGAGCGGTAGTTGAAGTCACGCGGGCGCTTGAATTGGATATAGGCAACGTCTAGAATAAGGGCTCTGAATTTTGAATTGAATATAGACTATGTCGAAAATTAGGGCTAAATTAAAATTGAAGTGGATTTAGGCTACGTTTAAAAATATTCATTGGATTTTAAGATAAGAAGTTGAATCAATAAATAATTAATGGTGTTTGATCAGATATTTAAAATTCGTTAGGTAGTATAAGGGTCGACATACCTAACAGCCGTATGACTGTTTACTTGGCAAAAATACGAAAAAATCACGACACAATTTGATCTTGTACTCTTTTGCAGGCGTGACTATTTCGTCATTTTGCCGGCTGAACGGAAATACGGCTGAAAGTATGAATCGACCTAAAGAGCAGTAAGACATACTGCTTGTGATACCACAGGCAGATGTGCTCGTCGAAAACTATTACATACACAGCACTGACCAGAAACAAGTAGCGAAGCATCAGTGATTTCAAGCCTCTGGAACTTTTGTCTGGCTTGCATGATTTTGTCGGCCACAAACACGCAAAAAGGGCCAAGGAAGAAACACCAAAACGATGGTTTCTGAAACAAACAACACTGGATGACAAAGAAACAGCAATAAGTAGGAGGATTTAAAACCTCCAGTTCAAAATCTGCAGACCAGCGCTCTACCATGGATGTGGTTGATTGTAGAGTATATACAGTAAGCTCTAGTAGTAAAGTAAAACTAAATGAGTAGATCTTCTTCAAGCATTGCAGAACTGAGACTTAAGTTGCCGTGACAGACGCAAAATTCATATTCAATATTCATAGTTTTTTATTTTTAAATTGTCTAACTGAGAAAATGCTGACTACTATACATGGCATTTTTTAATTTACAATCTAAAACAAATGCTCGTTTTTCACGAATACATATTTAGTGAATGTGCACATTATACTCTCAAGTATTTAGAACACGAACTGAGTTGATTTTTACTATGAAACTAACAATAAGAGTAGATTCCTACTTACGACCGTACGTATTCCCGTTTAGCCGACAAAATTACGAAATAATCACGCCTCTGAAGATGTCTTAGCTCTTAGCTGTCATAAGCTTTGTGACACGATTGTTTAATTATACTGACCGTGCATACGCCTGTAAGTATAAATCGACGCTTAGTGAACAAAAAAAATCCGCACGTACGTCAAGCAATTTGGGCAACCCGTGTAATATCAGGAGTATATAAATAAGCACGTGCATGAGATGCGTGACACGGAATGCGTGATAGGCGTTGTTGATGACAGAGGGCGCGGCAAAACAATACATGATTGACAGCACGCAGACCAATAGGATGCCCGTCACGCCAGTCACCGTGCGCGTGAACCAATACGAGATGTCCGGCGAAAAGTCGGAGCTGAATATGAACAAGAGTGATTTTGAAAAGGATTTGTTTAAATTGTGAACAAAGACAGTCTATTTTGAACTACTGTGTTCCGTAGGGCGTTAAATGTATCTTAACGTAATACAGTTTGCTTGTAAACGAAACATAGCTTCACTATAAGAATGATTAATAGCAGTCTTATATTTAGTCTTATATTTGTATTTATATTAACTATAAATAGTAATAGTATGTTAACTCTCATTACCAGTTAGTAGTAAGGTAACTCTCACTTTAGCACTAAGATAACTAAACTATTAATAACAGCAGTCGTAATGAATAGTAGTAGTAAGTTAACTTTCATTAATAGTAGTAGCAACTTATTTCAATTCTGCTATGAGCATAAACTGTGAACATGACATAAATATTAATTTGCGGCTGAATTTATACTACTGTTTGCAAACCTGAAAACGGCTTCTTGGAAGAGACAGCGAAGTCCTTCTTGTGACTGCGTAGAAATGTGGTAAAAGTTGATACAGTGACCAATTGTGTGCACCACTGGAAAAAACAAAACTTGGAAAATTAACAAAAAAACAAAAGTTGAGACAGTTTTTACAACATTGCCGTCGTGATTTAGACTGCTATTGTAGTGTCTATAAAAGCAGAGTAATCAAATTTGTATCATTTGATCTTCAGAATCTACGCTGACAAGTAGAAGTAACCAAGTCATTATATTTCATTATTGAACTGGCCTAAGGCTAAATTGTGTTGAAGCGACAGGGGGTCTCCACTAAAACGGTGCTGAATGCTAATCCCGCCAATGCTCTAACCCAGGCAACAAAATAGGGTCCCTCCTTCAAATCACCACATGGCTCAAGTAAGTTGTATTGAGAGGATGGGAGCCTCCCCAACTAACATAAAAACATCAACGTCTCCTACATATAGTCATACTCTTCCCATTATGTACTCTTGCTCGCAGGAAAAGAACATGACCATATACTCTTCCCATTATGTACTCTTGCTCGCAGGAAAAGAACATGACCATATACTCTTCCCATTATGTACTCTTGCTCGCAGGAAAAGAACATGACCATATACTCTTCCCATTATGTACTCTTGCTCACAGGAAAAGAACATGACCCTATACTCTTCCCATTATGTACTCTTGCTCGCAGGAAAAGAACATGACCATATACTCTTCCCATTATGTACTCTTGCTCGCAGGAAAAGAACATGACCATATACTCTTCCCATTATGTACTCTTGCTCGCAGGAAAAGAACATGACCATATACTCTTCCCATTATGTACTCTTGCTCGCAGGAAAAGAACATGACCATTAACTCTTCCCATTATGCACTCTTGCTCACAGGAAAAGAACAAGGCCGTGATGGCCACAATGGCATGGAAGGTGATGGCGGCATCGAAGGGGATGTACTGGTTGAGCCAGGTTTCGCGGAGCCGAGTGATCACGTGACGACAGACCGTCAGCAGCAGGATGGCGTAGGAGAAAGAGATGGGGGCCGCCGCGCCGCGGGTGAATGCGATGCCCAGACCCATCACTCGACGCAGGTCGCGGTGCTCCGACAGTTGACTGTATTCTGCAACAAGGCGAGGAGGACTTGCAGTTGCTTAGAGTTATTGATTAAAACCGATATACCTTTTTAAACGAAACCGTTGTACAAAAAATACCTGAGTAAACACACTAGCGACAGTAAAATTAAAAAAATGATAACTTGTTCATTACAAGAATGACTTGCGCTGTTTAGGTAGCTTTCCATATCTCTCAAAAATGACAGTTTATTAAAAAGTATATATCAAAGTAGCACACACTGTCATCATTACATTAATCCAAAATTTTCAACAACGAACATTTTGCTTCGCTAAATGGGGCCCTGGTGTTAGCTTACGGAAGAATTTCCAGGCGAACAGGGCCAGAGTGACGGAGAAGTAGAGCAGCAGACAAGTGATGTGCTGTCGGTAATTCTCCAGGAAGGAGGTCAACTGGTTGTACCACAGTTCCATCTGGGTCACGGCTGCTTTCGGGGGCACAGAAAAACTATTTAAGCTCTCGCGTCTGCAATAAGAAATGAGAAATTATGCATGCTTTGATAAAAATATCTTGAATTTGATTTAGTTAATATCTTGTCTGACTTTGAATACTTTTTTCAACAGCTGTTTTCACGACCAAAAATCCACACGATGATTAATTAGAATTACGCTATGGGTGCTATACTTAAAGACGTTTGTTAACATTACGGTAACGGTACTTATACGGTACTTATACTTGTACCGGTACCCTCGGTAGCATTACGACATAATCACGCCACAAGCAGATCTTATACACTATTAGTGACAATGATTATTTTTGTAATTTTTACGACAATTGTTTACGGACAAGTATGAGCCAGGTTTAGACTTTGTGTAGGTACCAGAAATCTCTAATCAATGTAAAACTCAAAAAGTCATGCTCACTCTCCGTGGTAATTATAATAGTGCTGTTTGCGCCACTTCACGTGCAGACCCAAGGGTTTCTTGTTGTGTCGCAGTTCAGCCAGCAGTGCTTTAAAATCACGATAGGTCAGGTGTCGTTGTTCCTTGGGGATTCCACAGTGCTCCAGCATGGAGCTCTCCAGAGCCTTTTGTTGGTGTTCCGTGAGATTAGTACCGGCTGCTGAGGAGATGGATCTAAAACAGTGGGAAAGTGAAAGAATAAAAGAAATAAAAGAAAACATCAGTGATATAAATGAGTGTAGAAATAAAAGAAATAAATGAAAAACAGCAATGACATAGATATGTGTTAGAATTAAAAAAATAAATAAATAAACTAACAAACAAATAGAATAATGTTGGAAATAAATATGCAAAACTAACACATGGCGCTAATGAAATAAGTAATGAATAAAAATCTTGCAAAATAAGTAAAAAATAGCGACCCCGAAGTCAAAAGAAGCTGACTCTTATACACCTTGTATTAAAACGATCAGTCAAGGTTTTTGGAAAGTAAAAACCCTATTTAAACTGGTAACTGGTGAAAAATAAAAAATACCTTTTACAGTTAAAAACAAAAGGTTAATTCTTAAAATGGATTAAACGGATAAGATTAAAATTTGTTTGCCTAATAACTTAACACGATCTTGAGGTAGACTTAAAAAATTTTGTGCACAAGCTGGAGGCGCAACAAATACATAGTTGCTATCGCAAATTCCGTATAAAATGATAAACGATATCATGAGTTATATATTGGCAAAACAAATTTCAATCTAATCCATTTAATTCATTTTAGGAATTGGCCCTTCAAATATTATCAAAATAAATAGTAAAATTCTTAAAGGACCTCATGAGCACACAGAATTCGTGTCTGTCGACCGCACCCGAGCCTTCGTGGTCGCACATGTCGTAAATGATCTTGCATTTGTCCTCAATGCTGCCTGAAAGAAACACACATTTTCTAGATAAGATTAGGGTTAATTGAATTCTTTATTTCTGGAATGAAAATACATGATCAAAGAGTACAAAAAATGTTTCATAGGAAGGTTTTGTATAGACACTAGAAGATGTTTATACGTTCCTTAATGTTTAAACAATAATGAGTCCGTTAACCTTAATTAAGTTATATTCTGCTTTAAGTCAAAAGTTTTTTACACGTTCCTTAATCTTTAAACAAATCTGAGTTTAAGTTAACTTTAATTAATTCATTTTCAGTTTAATTAATTGTTTTGTTACAAAGTCAAAGTCAGAAATAAGTTAAAATTAACTTTCACTCTCCACGGGAGTCATTTATACACAAGAATTAGCTGAACCGAATCTTATATCTTATTCAAACTTCAATTCCCCAATTACCATGCGTCAGTTTGTGCACCATATCAAGGAAATCCTGGAAGCATATTTTGTCCTTATGGAATCGAGCGACACAATTGAACATGCGTTCAACGAAATGGTCTGTCTCTTGCATCCCCAGGGCTTCGCTGAACTCCCGCTTGCTCAAGGACGTGCTCAGCACGGTCTTGTATTCCTCCGTCGAACACACCACAGAGTTCTCCTGGCTTCGCATGGCGCTCACGTCAAAAGCCTGAAATAGATATATGTTGAATAGAAAGAGGAGGCCTCAATTTAGAAAGTCCCCCCGAGTCTCATACGCCGTAATTCTCATTTACAACATAATGAGTTATGAATTGATAGGTATTAATTAAGTCATGGTGTGATTTAGCTGCGATATAACTAAGTTGGCTAAAGGGGAGTTGAGCTCAAGTTCACACTCAAGTTGATTAAATTAGGCCCGATTCATACTTACAGCCGTATGTCCGTTCAGCCGACAAAATGACGAAATAATCACGTCGCCAATAGTGTCTAATATCAGATTGTGGCGTGATTATGTCGTAATTTTGCCGGCCGAACGGTCATACGGCTGTAAGCATGAATAAAACCTTAAGGTGCAGTTCACCGTAAAATTAATTATCTGCTGTACAATCAGAGTTCAGATTGAGCAACATTACTTATTCTCATTAGACGTATCAAGTATGGTTGCAAGCGTTATCTGTTACAACGGCGGCAGTTAAAGTTAACCAATAAGGTTTTGGCTGCAACGGGTGTAAAAATGAAATATTGATTTTCAACTCAGCTATTTATTCAACTTGATTTTTGTAGATTATTATTAAAAATATTGATTTCACTGGTTCACAATCTGAATAAAGTGCATATCTAACACATGTGCAGTGTTAAGTGGTATAAGCATGTGAAATCACCGTTAACACCCGAGTCTTCAGTTGACACAGACTATAACACAACAGCTACAACCATAAGTAACTGTACTTATTATTTACAAAACAGCAACGGTTTGGTGTTCGGATTAAGAAGATCTACGCTACCCTATTACTTAACTATTAATGCTTAGCTCTGTTTTGTATTTAGCTCCAGAGACGTGCGTCTAGTTAATGTGAATGAGCCAGTACCAATTTCGTTGTAGTGGCAAGAAGGGTCAACGATATCGTACTTATTTTGTGCGTCTAAGCCCGAAACTAAGCCTAAGCCCAAGACAAAATTTCAGTCCTCAAACCCTGGCCTATTTTCAGCCCATGCTGGTTCACAGCAGGGCCAAATTTTATAAAGATTTCAACGGCCCGTTGAGCTCAACGGCGCCGTTGAGCTCAACGGAGCCGTTGAAAGAATAGCCAATTTTATAAAAATTTCAACGCTCCGTTGAGCTCAACGGAGCCGTTGAAAATTCTCCGTTCAAATCAGGCGACTACTACTATTTTGTTCTAAAGTCTTTCATTTTCACCGACATTTCATTCTAAAATGCGCACTGGAAATTTCAACGGAGCCGTTGAAATAAAATTGAATTTTATAAAGCCTCCATTGAAATTTTTCAACGGCTCCGTTGAAAAATTTCAACAGCAATTTCATAAAAATGTCAACGCTCCGTTGAGCTCAACGGAGCCGTTGAAAATCCTCCGTTCAAATCAGGCGACTACTACTATTTTGTTCTATAGTCTTTGATTATCGCCGACATTTTCAACGGCTCCGTTGAGTTCAACAGCGCCGTTGAGCTCAACGGAGGATTTTTAGTCTTTATAAAATTGAAATTTTTTCAGCGGAGAATTTTCAACGGTCCGTTGAGTTCAACGGGCCGTTGAAATCTTTCTAAAATTGGGCCCAGATAGACATTCCAGTTCCAGAGTGTGTGATCATTATTGCCTCATTTACTACAACACAAAACGCTTGAATAGTATCAATTGAAGATTACGCAATAACAAAAGCTCGAGCCTACAAAAAACGGCTGTAAAACAGTTTAGTAAATGTGCAAGCCAAATCTACCTTAGCGTATGCTTCTCGGAAAAAACATTCCAGCTTTTTCTGTCGTTTTTCTTTAGTCTCGGCCGAAGTGAGGATGGCGTCCATACAGGCGTAGAGCATCCGCATGGACCGCCCGAATCGATGCATCAGCTGTTCTAGCTCGATCAGGAATCGACCACGACTTGTCAACGAATCGAACCGGATGACCTGAAAATCAGAACATTAAAAGTTTACAAACTAATTTCTAAATCTATTTTACTAATTTAATTAATTAAACTAATAAGTTGAACAGATACCCAAATTTTTGTCAAGCAAAACACAGGCGGTGTAGTTTTTATGAATCTTCTGAGACAAAACGACAGGCGCAAGGGACATACGATAAGGACAAGTATGAACTAGGCTTATACCACCCAATTAAGCTTGTGACAACGATATTAATTGCTTATTTTTGAAGCAAGTTTTCACAGCTAATTAGTAAGTACGTAAAATAGACTAAAATTGTTCTGTTCTAATGTCATAAATACATATCTTAGTTTGATGACGATCGTTAATACGTTGGCTTACAAAAAAGTAGGCGCTCAACTTGAACATTTTCAACTGAAATTTTTTTCATATCACTACTTTAATTGCTTAAAAAAGCATCTTCTCGGAAATCTATTGTAAAAAATCATTGAAGAATCTTTCACTCGCTCAAATCTGTCCCTACCATATCATATTCATTGGGCAGCATCAACAGAACAGTGGGTTGGCTGTGCTGTGTCTCCTCACTGGCGGTGACCAGGAGAGAACTCAGGCCCGGCAGGTGCACGGTTCGAACCACCCCGCCCCGTCGCTTTTCCAGAATCAGATTACCATTTTCCCACAGCGACAGCAGCACACTGCGACTGTACTTTTCGTGAAGCCATTCCACTACTGAAAAAGCATTATATAAAATAAATGCTTACATTTATGTCACGTAGATGTGTCAAATTTCGCAGACCTCTTTAACAAAACTTTAGCGCTCTGTTTCCCTTGATCCACCTTAGCCCACATTCTGTAAAGAATTTCTGTAAAGAATTCGATAAAGAATAAACGTAATAGGTTTTCTCGCGTTTTTTACAATTTCTGGACCCTCGAGAGCATGTTAATTATTACTATATTTAATGCGTCCTTTAGCAGCGTTTCATGCACATGTTACATCTTGAAGTTAAAGCTATAACACATAGCATTTTTTAGCATTTTACGTTGTAAATTAATTAGGTAACTAAAAAAGTAAACACCCAAACATTTCCAAAAATCCCTAGCAAACAGCACATACCCATACACCCCCAAATCTTGGCCCGTGACCTCTGACCCTTCCCGTGCCACCCAAAGTGCATCTTCTCCAGTTCCGCGTCCAGGAACGTCCAGCCCCCCTCGTCCTCCTTCGTCCCCGGCGAACTGCTGTTGTTGTTGTCGTCTTTGGCCGGCGTCTCCGCTGGAGGGGGCAGACCGGTGTCCCATCGGCGGCGGCGACGGCGGATGATCATGTAACCGATGCCGCTGCACACTGAAATGAATGAATGAATGAAAGAATGAATGAATGAATGAATGAATGAATGGATGGATGAATGAATGAATGAAGGGGGGCTAAAGTCTGTCCAAGCTGAACCCTGAGATAACATAGGTGGCGTGATTTTTGTGACTACTCTTGGTGTTACTCTTGCTGTACGAACATTTGTTCTTTTTGTAATGAAAATACGTGTCTTGGTGTCTACTGTCTTAAGGTCTAGTAATTCTTTGTTAACTTTAGTAGCGCAAAATTACGAGTACAATTTTCAGTGCACAATCAAGCTATTTGTAATGTAATCACCAACTGCCGTCATTATGACTCGAATAATTTGTAACAACAGTAAGCCTTGTAACTTGGTGCCAAAAAGTCACTAAACTTGGTGCCAAAAAGTCACTATTATCTGTAAACTGCAAATTCATGTTTCCAGCTTTATTATGGATGAAATTATGATTATCTTCAAATCCATACATTACTACTAAGTCAAACAACAACAACAACACTAAAATTAACAAAAATTGCTATTACGAATAGGAATCAGCGCCAGAAGGATACAGGTGAAAATAAAGCTGATTTCGTTGCCCTGAAAATGATCGTGCCGCATGAACGGGATGCAAGGCTCAACATCGGAGGATCGCAAAGGGTGCGGCTGGGGACACGGGTCCGCTAAAATTACAAAATCAGTTCACAAACCATGTGTGTTGTAAATGAGAAATAAAAAAATAAAAAGAGAAATAAACAAAACTAAGACTTGGGGCTGTGGTGTAGTGATTAGCAATCGCGATCGTCGCGAGAGGGTTGGCTGTTTGGCGCCAATAGTTCTTTCATTCTTTCTAAATTGACGCATCCGGTTTCTTTCAACATTTTTTTACCAGATTGAACGGACTGAACTTATTTTATTGATCAATCCTATAAGATTGACTAAACTGTTTGGGAAATCATGGGTAGAGAACCCAATCCCAGGTGTTTCCTAGGGATTAGGCTCGATTTCTACTTACGTCCGTTCATCCGGTAGCATAATCGTGAGCAATTTATTGGTACAGACAGAATCTCGTATTTCGTCATGTACTAAGTGGTGACTCGCTACTTCTGATTTTTTTCATCAACCATTACAACGTAAATTACATTTAAAAAAATTTGATAACTTTTCTGGCGTAATCAACGGTAGCTAACATACTGTTTTTCCAAAAGAAGACGTGGTTTTGCAGTTGATTTGGTGTGATATTGGTGGTGGCCAAAATGATGTCGTACAGAGTTGTGTTCCGGAGAACTTCGATCTCCTCTGCTGAGAATAGACTGAAACACAAAAACTGGAGGGTCGATTTATCCCGGCAATTGTTTTTACACCCCTTTCATGTGCCAAGCCAGCTTTAGATTCTATACCTAAATGCTGCCCTTCCAGTGTTATTTAACTTCAATTAATTTCACTTCGATCTACTCAAATTAGTATTGAGAGCTGAGAATCTGAATATAGTATATACACGACGCTTGAGAGGGGAGGCATGAAAACATTGTAGCAAACAAAACACAATCCTTTATACTTCGTGAAAAAACCGTCTCTATCCCCTGCTCACTTGTTATCCTTATTCTCGAACCAAAACCGGTCGGCGTCTCGTAGTCTGGCGAATTGTTCTTTGATAATCAGTTTGAAGAGTTCCCCCGGGCCAGCTGCGCTTGTCTCCAGCATACCACCCACGTATGTGTCCAGCTTAGATATATCACCCTCGTACAGTTCTTGCAGCTCTTGGTAAAGCTAAAATAGATTACTATGGGATTGAGAAATCATTCTACTACATAGGTTGAGCGATTAAGTTGATTTATAGATTTAATAATAAATATATTATTTAAGATTTCAAATCGATAGATATTCATATTCATTTTAATTCGATAAGCAACTTAAATCCTACAGCGTTCAAATACAATTTTGAATGTTAAATACTGACAATTTTTTACAATAGCTCTTAAACTATACTATAAAAACCACTGGATAAACACTATTCAATACAAATATTGTTTTAATGTCTTACATGAGGTCTAGCCTCATAATCCTGCGGATTAATTTGTGACCAATTCTTTGGCTTCAAATGCAAGGCCTGTCGCACGGTGTTGTAGTCGGGGATCCCATTGTCGCGCCCCCGCATTATCGTTAACGCTGCAAGGTCGCGTCGGGAAAAGTGCATCGGGCCGAATAGGAAATCTAAAAAATATCATATATACATGCCTATAAAGAAGAAGAAGTCTACACTAAAAATGCTATTTGTGTAATTCTGACAGATGAACTGTTAACGGCTGTGTATCGAGCCTTGAATGCGAATTTGGTTGGCTTTAAGCGTCAATTAACTAGCACGTTTTGACTGTACATTTAAGCCGGGTTTACACGAAGCAATTTTCACGCAACGAGGCTTCCACGCAATTTTCAAGCAACTTGCAAATTGCGTGAAAATACACTGTTACACGAAGCAATTTTCACGCAATGAGCACGCAATTTTCAAGCAACTAGTTGCCTGCAATTTTCACGCAACTACCAATCAAAATACAATATTTTCAACGCCCGCTCAAACTTGAAGGCTCAGATTTTGTTTAGTTTTTAAATAACTATAAAACTTCTACTTTTTAGGTTGACGTCGGTCAGTTGGACGCGTATTGCGGACCATAAAAACCAAAAGGAGACCCTTGTTTAAAATTTCAGTCGGAAAAAATTTCGACGAGAGAAATGAATTCACCCTATTCCCCTCTGGCAACGCCATTGTAGGTGCGTGTGCGTTAGTAAAAAACAACAGGGGCATTGTAATGTATGTAATTTGTTGTTCTACCGAGCTGTGTTCTGAGCTATCCACGTGACTACCAGCCGAAGTTTGATTGGTAGTTGCGTGAAAATTGCTTGTGGCAGTCGCGCAGAGATCAACTGCTAAATTGTAGTTGCGTGAAAATTGCTTGAAAGTTGCGTGAAAATTGCTTCAAAATTTGCTTGTTTACACGAAGCAATTTTCATGCAACTGGAGTTGCTTGAAAATTGCGTGAAAAAAATTGCGTGGAAATTGCGTGAAAATTGCTTCGTGTAAACCCGGCTTTACTTTTACTTGCTACGCCACTATACTTTTTTGTAAGTTACAGATAATGGTAATTAAAAAATGTGTATCAAAAAAAATTATAATTAAAGAAGAAACAGTATTGATGAAAAGGTTACCAATTAAAAAAGCAAACAATTATGCATTTCATTTATTAATTTTCGTTCATTTAATCGTTTGATCTCATTAAAACAAATATATATATATATATATATATATATATATATAAACTTTCACAAGATACTTAACAATCACAACCTCAGCATTACCTCTTAGATCAGTGACTAGAACGGAATCATCGGCTTCTGCGATTTGACTCGCCATCCCCAAAACCACTTCGTCCATGGTGAATCGATGGATCACAGCCTGAAATCACAAATTGGAGGCCAATTTGTTTGCCAGACTAAACTAAGTCACCTCCTGACGGTACCAAAACATTAGCCTAGTCGCTTTTGTCAATTTTTCACAGCAGCTTACCGGTCCTTGGCGGAGAAGTATGATCTGGGCTTAAGCATGTCATTCCTAAACCTCTAGACTAATCGGTCTTATGTGATTTCTAGTCAAACAAATGATATAATCTCAATATTACGCCATTATTTGAACATAAACACTAGTGATTATTTCGTCACATACGGCTGTAAGGATGAATCGACCCTTATAGCCTTTCGATACCTGAGCGTTCCACCAAGTGTTGCACAATCGAATTGCTGGGTAACCACCAACATTTTGGCGATAACGGCACTGACCGTTTCTGAAATCACCGAAATATGTATAACTTCAACAAAACTAAACTTCCAACACATAAAACTTTTACCAGCATTCAAACTTTTTAGCAACACTCATGTTCAGTGACTATTTGCTAATTTTGCTTCGCTGACACTGTTATAGCAGATAACTGCAGTTTAATGATAAGTATAGTACTTTTCTTATTATGTACTTCTGATTAGAACTCTTAAATGTAAAGTTCACAAAGTGTAACATAGTCATAGTGTAGCTGATAGCTAGTCTAGATTGGTTTGGTTTCTTTTCAACAAGTAGAATCACACGACATTTTTTATAGTACAAAACATACGTGACAATATTGTTACCATTTATGTACCTGAGAAACATGCCCGGTGGCACTAAAGTATGAGGGTATCGAAATGCCGCTGCGGCGAAAATGTTGCTGATTCCCGGTGGAAGGTTGGGATTGTACCCGCGGTAGGGCTCCAAGTGTTCGTTGATAAAGGCGGGAAGGAATTCGTACATTATGATGTTCTGAAATATTGATTGATTAATCTTAATAACCTCTTAGCACGAAGCGTTATATTTTTGTAGTAGTCAAAATTACAAGAAACGGGTTTGCATGAGATCAACAGTTTGAAACAGTTTATAAACTAATGTTTTGAGAGTTTTTAATTGCACAAATTTATTCATTTAGATCTTCACAACCAGTGGATTATGATACTTACAGTTTATGGTCGATTCACACTTGTTCCGCCGGCAAAGTTACGAAATAATCACGTCACCAACAGTGTGCATGATCAGATTGTGGTGTGATTATTTCGTAATTTTGCCGGCTAAACGTACATACAGCTGTAAGCATGAATCGACCCTAAATGTCAAATTGCGGGTGGCCCAAAATGCAGTACCTGCAGCGTTGCAATGACCCACTGTCTGGCGTGGTCGAACAAAACATCGTCCGACCAATCAGGGTGGGCCTGCTGCAGTCGTTTGGCCTGGATGTTGTGCCAACGGAAAAACATCAGACCGAAACTCAGCAGGGCTGGGTTTTCGTTCACACGAGGATCACCCAGTACTGAAAATATAATAACAGTTTTGATTAGTGAGCAAGGATTATTCTCGAGCTATTCTCATGATTCTCGAGTGTTATTCTCATTAACAATCTAGATATTTTTCTTTCTATATATCTAGCTATCTATGTATCTATGTATGCACTTGTTATCTCTCTACCAGTGCTATTGAAAACAGATTGCATGATTTTAGCAACTATTCACTGCACTGTTGATAGCTAAAGTTTGTTCTTTTCGTAATGAAATCACATATTCATTTTTTGTCTTGAACCAACCTTTGGGTGGATTTAACAAAGGTGATTTTACTACACCATGGTTTTTCGTATGTTTTTATATGATTTCCACATAATTTCATTACGAAATGTCACCTGATTCGCTACGAATTTCGTAGATTTTCTTAAACCATGGTTTTAGCTCAGTTGAAATTTCAGAAAAACAGAGACCTGCTGTGCTGAAGGTTTCAAATTTCAACTGCGCTAAAACCATGCTTTAAGAAAATCTACGAAATTCGTAGCAAATGAAGCGATATTTCGTAATGAAATTATGTGCAAATCATATAAAAACGAACGTAAAACCATGGTTTAGTAAAACCACCTTTGTGAAATCCACCCATTCAGTCCGACTGAAAAAAAGGGCACACGCTCACCCCCTACCACGGCACTGATGTATTGCATATAGTAAACATACAAAAGAGTCTTTCAGGGTCCATGAGTTTGTGCACATGAGGGGGCGGGGGGTTAATGAAGGGAAGTCGCTCCGAATTGGGTGGGGGGTACCCGGGCATGGCCCCCTCCCGCAGGGTTCCGTTCTGGAACGATCGCATGATCTGCACCCACGGCTCGGAAGTGCTGTAGATAAAACTGCCATCGATCCAACTCGTTTTCTCGTTTAGCTAATAAATAAAACAAATAAAAAATTAAAAAACTTAAAATATAAAAAAATAAAAACTAAAAGTTAATCTTGATTCGACTTATATTTGACTTGTCAGTTTTTTTACACACCTATTATTGTGTGCTAAACATATACTTCAATTTTTTGCTCGAATTTTCGGTATTCTGAGGTTTATCTTATATTGTTGATAACAAACAGTTATTTTCATTTTGATATTTCTATTGTTTTTCTCTTAATCAGTATTTTTTCTTCACAGGTATACAAATGAAAGTTCAGAAGAAAATTATTTGGGTACAATATAACCAATTTTTTTAAAAGTGTTAATAATTAAATTTATAAATTTTGTACATGTACTACCTACCACCCCTATCTACTTGTGTATATGTATACGTATAGAAGTTAATTATAATGTGTTCGACGTAGTTTCAGACTAAATAGTAATCTCAGATTTGAAAAACTAAACTTTCTGACAATTTGACACATATAATAAAACGAAATATTTTACTTCACACGCTTGGGTGGACTTTTCGATGCTAAATTACACATATATGTATAGAAACGATACTTTTTTTGAAACCCACTGTAAAAAATACATTAGTTTTTTAGTATTCCATTGTCTGTATTTGTAACGGAAGACTATGTATTCTGCATATCGCCTAGAAAATGAAAAAAAGAAAAAATAGCTGTATATAAAATTTTTAATTGCAAAACGGTAATGTTTGTGATGAGGCAACCACTCAAAATACGAGTGGTAAAAAACTGAAACAAGCACGTTTGTTGACGAGCGTTTATCTTTTTACATGCCGACAACAAGCATTATTTTACCGTATCGGTAAATTAAGCCAGCCACGCACACAGTATTTTGTCATTAGTTCTAATTTCGGATGCAGATGTTACACAGAATTTTCTACCTTTATACGTATGTAGGCAACTGCTAACTGCGTACAATTTGTAAATTTACCTCTGAATTCGAACAATTTGAATATTTCGGTACATATATTTGCAAAAACTCAAAATAAAACACGACTGTTTGTTGTATTGTACTGTATGACATTTATATACACGCTCATCGAGCATGCGATCGTTTGTGAACGAATTAATATTATATTACCTTCAATGAACTCTTTTGCCCTCAGGACTTCAAAAATAGTGGTTTTAAAATAATTTAATATTCTAAAAAAATTTTCAATTTAATTTCAATTAAAAAACTACAAAAAAATTTTGACTTCAAGGTTTAGCACAGAATTTTCATTTTTTTAACTTTTCGGCCACTGCAAAAAATGAGGACAGTACTAACCAAAGCTAGTCCCACAGTTTGTAGAGACTTGTAAACGTTGGAATGGATATCAAAAAGCATGCGACCATTCATGTTTTGTCCAATTATTTCGGATAATATTCTACAGACACGCATAAGTAGCAAAAAGGGCTAATGTACCAACTACCAACTATTGTATCACAGTTACAATTGTAAGACTTGTAAAGTTGAGCAACAGGCCCCAGATTGTATTGCACCCCACCTGTTGCCTGGGGCTATTGAAGGCCTGTCCAGTGTGCTTGTCGTATCTGGCCCTAAAGAAGGGAATCATGGTCTCGCCCCGGCAGTCCGAGTCGAACACAACATCGCATCGTTTCACGGGGATCTTATGCATCTCGATCGGACAGCTGGCTTCACTGCTCAGCATCACTTCGTACGCTATCATTTGACCTAAAACAAATAAGCAAAAGCTTACTGTCAAATGAATCCAGTGAGTGGGAAGGATGAAAGTTTGAAAATATCAAAAACTAATCGCAAACAATAAGTGTCAGGAAGGCCATGACACTGTTCCTATTACACGTCGTATATTTATGTATATAATCTATCTGTTGCGTTGTGGTGTAACAAAAAAAGTAGCTGTTAGTACACTAAATGAAAAGAATTTTAAGAAAAGAACATTTCTAAATAGTACTGATTAAAATTAATGACTACATACAGGTAAAAAAGTTATGCATATCTTCTCAATCTCTATCGTAAGACATTGCTAGTTTTATAGCTAAAATATCCCCACAGCTCATTTCCTGATAGAGCACTAATTGCAAACTGATCCGCTCAAAAGATAAATCATGAGTGGCTCACTGAAGAAAGCAAACATGGTTGTGAGATTGCGTTGGTTTGGCTTGCCGTCGGGGCCGCTGAAGACCACATCGCTGACGTCTCGCGCGCTGGGCAGTCGGCTGTCGGGCAGCATATACACGCCGTCCGCGTAAGCACTGCTAACTTTGCGGTGCAGGGTACTGCCTGAAATCAAGAGTGACTTTGAAAAGGATTTGTTCAACAACTAACGTGTTGTTTGGTGATTTTGCCCAAATTTTTTATAATAAAGCATGGTTAACTTACTTGCGATGATTTTTTTGTTTGGTTGGTTGGTAATGGTTTTATTAATAATATAGTTGCATCAAACCGTCAAAGATTGGAATAATGAGCTGAGCTCTTATACCTAGAGCATTAAAATGTGTCAATGAAGAGCAAAAAACTGTAAAAAGCATTGAAATTGATTACCTTATGTTTGTCAAATTGTTAATTTCGTCAAGTTTTCACACTGCATACCAAAATAGATTCACCATGTTTATTACATACTTAATCCTCAATAAAACAGATTAATATCTAATCTGCTTAATCTAGTAAATCCCTTCATACCCACAGCTCCCCAGCCCGGATGCGCCAAGTTGTTGAACCATCCATCGTAGCGCGGAAATTCCACCCAGCGACAATCAGCTAAAACATTCAATGACACTGATGTCGATTCATACCTGCAGCCGTATGGCCGTTTAATCGGAAAATTACGAAATAATCACGCCACAAGCTGATCTCATCACAAATTATTAGTGCCGTGATAATTTTATAATTTTGCGGTTGAACGGACATTACGGCTGTAAGTAGGTCTGAATCGAGTCTTGTTGTTGGCGTAAACCGACTGAACCGATACGGGACTGTGAATTTTATATTGATCCCAATGATCGACTCATAGTTGCAGGCATTTTTTATTCGCCCAAATCGTGCTGATTCACGTCGTTAATGAATCAATCCTTAATCAATATATCAAACTATCAGTATCAACAATAATGCAATATATACTTGCAATTCAACCATTAATTCTATATGGGAAAGGACTATTTTTGTAAATAGAAAAATAGCAAAACAAATGTAGGAAAGGTTTGCCGTTTCTGAGCTTGATCGCTATTTAACCCTAAATTTCGATGACTTTTCGAGGTGAAAACTCTTCCGCTGGAACGCTAAAGAACCAGACGACAAATTAGGCTCTTTTTCTCGCAAGGCTCAACACGAGTGAGTGTGCATGTGCGTTTTCAAAAAGATTCAGGCTTGTTAGAATTTAGGTTTCGACTTAGCGCTCGGGTCACTATCAGACTATCAGTTTGGGCTTACGCTGATTTTCAGGCTTGGGACTTATAATTTTGAAAGTTATATGTTTATGTGATGAACCTTGCAGAAAAAAAACCACGTTTTGAACACCCTTAACCCATGACCCTGACGTTAACAAACTGACGTACCATAATATAAATGTATCAATATTAAAGCACAGGTTACATATATAGCTCGAAATAAGTTAACCAGAATATAATCCATCACATCACACAAAGCATTAACGATTGTCTCATGATACAATTAATAAATTAATTTAATTAATCAAGTAATAATTAATAATCGAACGGCTTTACATCTTCAGTATTGGCTTGATCCTATAAGATTACGATTTGTTCATGAATTAGCAATAACAGTAGTAAAAAGTATAAGATGGAAAATAGTTGTAGTATCGATAGGAAAATTAGAAAGGAAATAAAGACCATAAAGAAAATATGGTTACATGCAGAATTGGAATCTACGGAAAAATAATTCACATGGTATTAAGTTTAATTAAATATGAGTTAACAGTTTAGTGATGATTATTAAAACTTACATATTAAATGATATTAAATGGTTCTTAACCTCTAGAAAGTTGAATGAATATTAGTGAATTACTGACTGAACGTGAGAAGTCTGCACAAACTTGAACATTACTTTGAGAAGACTTTAAAATACGCTTGTTTTGGTTTGGTAAAGGCTTAGGAAGAGTGTCTCAATCTTCTTCTGTAAGAGTGAGACACTATTATGTACTCTTGGTTTTAGTGAGCTGAGTGCTATAAAAAATTAATTAACGTTTCCATTAATTTGGTCTGATCGCACTTACGACAAACACAGTACAAACCGTTTTAGAGTAGTGTCAAGAAGAGTATGTACATAATATAGTGTCTCACTATTCCTCTATGAGAGTGAGACACGATAACGTACTCTTGGTTTGAGTCATTGGCTCCGTTATGTCATTCATAAACTCATAAAACTTCCGGTCACAACCTACATTTTATGAGTTTATGAATGAACGTCAAGGACGTAGCGTAGTATTGGTAGTATAAAATTTTATGTGCGTTTTACTACTGGATTACTATTTTGCGCAGACAGTGAAAATGAGAAACGACAAATGACCCACTCCAAAAATGCAGACAGAATTTAGATCAAATGACTTTTAAATATATGTAGTTTAACTATTTATTATGAAAAAACTCCCCCCGATAAACGATTTTGACGTAATTTCACATTTTTTAAACTATTAAATGACAATGGTACCCAACGTAGGTTTGAATATTTACGATATTTTAAAAAAATTCCAATAAAAATTTCGCAAATGATTTTGAAATTTTTTATCTTAAACGATTTAGTATATGCATAATAAAGCTCTGTCGTCAAAGATGCATCTTGAAAGGTTTTTTGGCGAAAGAAACCTACGTTATTCTTATGATGCTTTACAGCTGACTTAACAGTGAGTCAAGTTATATGACTAACTATTCAATATGACGCAAAATCAATTCAAAAGGATACTTATCAAATTTTGGGGAACGTAACTCAATTACGTAATTTCTGCTGCTATTCACGGATTATGTCAAACACTGAAAGCGTAATTATTCTATTTCTGGCTCATTGCTTTGTGATAGGACCAGTATAAAAAAACCAAAATTAACAAAAAATAAAAAATAAAATATAAAATATATAAAATTATCAATTGAAAAAAATCGAAGTGACATCAACAGAAAACAGTGAACAATCTTTAACCCAGTACCTTTGAAAATCTAACATCTACCTTAGGCTCGATTCATACTTATAGCCGTATGTCCGTTAATCCGCTGAAATTACGACAAAATCACGCCACAATGCAATCTTATACACTATTAGTGGCTAAAGAAAAACGTAATAAAATATGTACATAAACATAACCTCTCGGTTGCAACATTTTTACATACCTACTTAAAGTTTCAGCTAAATCAAGTGTTAATGGGTTGTTAAAAAATACCAGACTGTAATACTTAAAATACAACTATCATATTTAACATTGAGAAATAAAGTAATACTTTAACACATTTTAAAATTGTAAAACTACTTAATATACGTACGTATATAGCGTCTGTGATACATATACTTAATTTCATTCGAAAACTAGGGCATTTTTTGCATCCAGATTTCGATAAACTAGTTGAATAGAGAATTGAAAGTTGTGAAAATTAGCTATTAGACTGTGAAAAAATGCTAAGAATTAAGTTAATAAAAATCTTTAAATGCCTCAAAAAGCTTAAGTTTAGCCGACAAAATTGCTCAATTGATATTTTGAGTTCACTTTTGTCGATTGAAAAACACTTAAAACCGGTTCGTTGAGTTTTGTTCTCTCTGCGAAATCAGCAAAGTATATAAATTTCAAAATCCTGTTCTGGCTTTCTTCAAGGTATCAATTATTGCCGAAAGCAGTCAGTCCTTTTCGCAGAGGCCGGTCTCGAACAAATTTACACAATTGTAAGAGGCCGGTCTCGAACAAATTTACACAATTGTAAAAACATCCTGAATCCTGAGACAAAATGAATCAAATAAGTTCATTATAAAAAGAACTAAAGTCTGACCAAATATTGCTGGACCCTGAGGCAAAAAGAAACACGCGATTTCATTACGAAAAGAACGAACTACGAGCAGCAAGAGTAACCGCGAGTAGTCACAAAAATCACACCACCTTTGTTGTCACAGGGTTCAGCAATTTTTCTGGTCAGACTATAGTTGCAAGCATCAAGAGTACGGCGTGTAGTCGCAAGAATCACGCCACCTGTTTTGTCGCAGGGTTCAGCAATTTATGGTTAGACTTTAATTAAATTACAAAATAATTACGCCACCAATAGATAAGATCAGATAGTGTTGTGATAATTTCGTAACTTTACCGGCTGAGCGAACATTATACGGCTGTAAGTATGAATCCACCCTTACGTAACCTCAGCCAAAGCATGGACTTGGAATTTAAAAAATCATGAAGGAAAGACTTGAATAGTTATATAGACAGTAAAAGAAAAATGAAACATCAGTCGAAAAAAGCGTGATACAACAGACAATTTCATTATTAATTCTGCAGTTGTAGGTTAATCTGTAATTTTCACTGTTTCCTCCGACTGGCCTTGAAAATGATTTTTTCAGAGTTCAAGCGTGTGAAAAAAACATCTGAATTTAGTTGAAAATGAAATGCATAAAAATTACCGGCTGTCGCAGTTCACTTGAAAACGTTTGACATTTGCACATATTGTATGCATATGAAGTTTTTGTAAAGCGAAACACAATGATAGCAAAAGTGGACAAGAAATAAATTTAAGCGTACTTTAGGCAAATTAAGGTAAACATTTAAAAAATGTAAGTGATTGCTGAGCAAAATTTTGTCTAAAATAGGAAGAGTCTACTAGCCAACCCTTTAGTGTTCTCAGAGCCAATTCCTAAAATGGAATAAACGGATTAGATTAAAATTTGTTTTGCCAATAACTCATGACATCGTTTATGAACTTACGAAATTTGCTATAGCAATTATTTGTAGCACCTCCCGCTTGTACACAAAATTTTTTAAGTCTACCTCAACATCGAGATAAGTTATTACGCAAATAAATTTTAATCTAATCCATTTAATCCACTTTAGGAATTGGCCCTTAGTTAGTAAAAACTACCTTAATAATAATTAGTAATGAACTAATTAAAATGACATTTGTTTTTTCTTGGTTTCTATGCATCCAAAGACAAAAATATATCTATAAATATATTACTAAATAAAAACTACCATTTATCCTGAACGTTAAAATTTTCTGTACAAAGTAGAAAAAAATTAGAAACCACATAGACCTAATTAAAACAAAACCGTTTTAACCGGTTACTTGTCTTTTATAATTAGTAATATAAAAAATTAAGTAAGTATCTGTCACAAAAAATCACACAAATCAAATAGTGACGATATAAGAGCAAAACTTCTATTATTTCATAAAAAATGAAGACACTCAATTTAAAAAAAGGCATTCCAACCCCAGACACTCAATTCGAACTAAATTAAGCAAAAATTTACAATCAAGCCCAATTTTGTCTAAAAAATCAATTACCGTTTTTTGGGATAAAATTGAAATTGCAAACAGTTTTGGGTGTAGCGAAATTTGTCAGTTAAATTTAACAGCTTTCTGAAGCGTGCACAGAAGGCATATAAATTGAACGTGACTTTAAACTTTCACAAAATAGGACATGTGCAAAAGTTTTCAGAAAAAGTGATTTTCATACGAACAAAACTTTTTTCTTTTCAAACTTAACTTTTCCTTTTTCGACAAACATTTGTAAAAATTTTTGATTTCTTTTTGGCAGCAATAAGAAAATGCTCTTCTGTAGAATAAAAAATTACTCAGCCGTTATTCTGAGATTTTTATCGACAAGAAGTTTCCAGAAAATTTAATCAAATGAAACGCCAAAATTTTTGAAAACCGCGTTCTGTCGTGTTCAAATTGGAAATATTTGGAATTTTTTCACCGTCATCATTTCAAAACAAACAGAAATTACTAAGAACAAATTTTCACCAATTAGTTGCAATTCCGATTTTTCACTGAGGCGAGAAATTAAAAACAAAAGATGATTGTTTTAAAAAACGTAATAAAACTGCTCTTCACTTTAAAATATTTTTTGTCAAATTAAATTGTCCCGAAATTCTTTTAACAAATTCCCAAAAAACTATGAATGCCGGTAAGTTTTGATTGAATCGTGATCCAGCTTTTGATTTTATTGATCTTGCAGGGCTATAACTAAACTAGGTTAAATTTTCAGAAAAATGTAGTAGCAAATTTTTGTCTCAACAAATTCCAGCTATCAGTACAAATCGCAGTCCACTGGAAAAAGTATCATTTTGGCAACAGCAATACTTGCTAGAAAGTAATAACGTTAGTAATGACAAAATCAAATGTCAGCTTTATGCAATTGAAGCTGAGCAGCTAAAAATACAATTGACCTTAATTTATAAACGATAACTAATAATAACACACGACCGATCAATTACATAGAACACGCTATTCCAAACACTAGCGTACATTGGCATTACAGTGCACTTCTGCGAGTGTTGTAAACTGTTACAATACTCTGGGGTTGAACTGCGTAACCTTGACAGATCGAGTGACAGTAACAAATTGACTGTCCATTCATACGAACAAATGTGTCTACACCTGGGTCAACAACACTCAACACTAATTACCATACAGTGGTTACTGTACATTGTAGATGGTTTAGTGTTGTCCGTAAAGGTTGCTTCAAACAGTTGACACCTGCGGTTCCGGATAGGCTTGAGAGGGCTCAAGTTCAAGGGCTAATAATTTCTAGACGATTTAATATTTGCTAGCAAGAGTACATAATGGGAAGAGTATGACACAGTATCTTTGCAAATGCCAGGAATGCATCAAGAAATGCCGATTTGCCTGCCGTTATCGTGTATAAAATATAGCGACGTTAAAACTTGTGTAATGAATAAAATCTTGGTTGAATCGGCAGGACTTAGTGACCAGAACTTCGTGACCAGACTAGTCATAGATCAGAAGATCCTAGCGCTCTAACCACTGAGCTAACCGACCAGCACAGCTACAACTCTTACGATCTCTTTATCAACTGAGCTAGCTCACTAGTCACATCACGTGACTACTAACTTCGAATCAGGCTAGCTTATTACAACTTGAGCTTGAGGAAATGGGGGAATTGCCCCCAACCTGATTCGGCTCCCCAAGAAATGAAAAACTACGGTGAAAAATAAAAAACTACAATAGTAAAAACATGAGTGCAAAAAAAACTTCAACACAAAGTAAGGTATGACGGTAAAAACGGCAGAAACGATAAAAAATAAACAATAGAGATGACATTAGAACATTCTGAGTGATAAAATGACGTTAAAAACCAGTAAGAGAATTTCAGTAATTTTTTTACTTTTTTAACGCAAACCATACATATTATTGGTTTGTGCCTGATAATTAGCCTTTGATTGCGCAACAGTACATAAACTTTACATTCTCAATTACCAGTTGTTTTATCTTCCGTCTCCGGTTTACCTATTTGATTTTTAATGATTTTTTAGCAGAAACTTAAAGGAGTGATATTTTTAAAGAATTGGCAAGAAACATTTAGTTACAACTTGTATCGAAAGTCAGGTTTTCTGCGCGATGTCTGACGGCCCATTTTTGGTTTGTTCACAAAAAAGTGAGAACTTTTCCTGTATACTTTTAGTGTTTAAACTAAATCAGGCCCAAGTCCTATATCCGACACTTTCCAGCGCTTTTCTAAAAATGTGGTACCATCATTTCCGAACAGTGCCGGATATGGTATAAAGACCCTGTGGGAATGAACAAGCTTCGAGAGCTGCTTCATTCCCGCAGGGCCATAATATCACATCAGTGGTATTCCCACAGGGCCATAATACCAGTATTTAGCAAAGTGCCGGATATAGGACTTGGGCCCTAAATCATATCACAAAATGTGGTTTGTTACACGAATACATAATCGCTAGCAGAAGAAAAGTGAGACACTCTCCAGCCTGTCTTTGATGGAGCACAAGCAAATGAGCTCGTCAAAATCAGACTGCTTGTTTAAATTTTCTTAAACAAGTACACGGCCAATCAGAAGCGAGATGCTGTGCACGTTCTCTAATCGATACTCCCACGAGAATGGCAAAAGGGTAATGTGATTTCGACGAACGTATCTTCCTGCGCTCTATTAGAGGCCGGCTGGATAGTGTCTCGTTCTCAATGAGAGTGAAATGCTATACCTATTCCTTTAGTGTTACTATCAATAAATTTAAAATATGTAACTAAACGGCTGAGTCTATTTCCAATTCTAATACGCAATTAGATCAGAATAAATTATGCAGTTTCTTGAAAGCTACAAATACCTAGAAATAAAACTTGAGACAAAAACACCTTAGCCGTTTCCAAGAAATCTTACAAAATATTTCCAAGGAAAATTTCAAAGTACATATATAAGTTAAGTGTTTAAACAATAAAGGGCACAATTTGCCCGAAAGCATGTAGGACATTATTGTAAATTTAAGGTTTAAAAGCCTTGAACAACTAGGCAACAACAATAAGTTTCAACGAGTTACAGCAAAAAACAAAACAAAAGAAAAACAAAACGTAAAAAAACGTACGTAACCCGTCGTAATTAAGAGATGCCTAGTTTCGAGAGCTTTTGGGGTCTTTGCTAAGAACAAAGAAAAACCGTTATGTAAATAACCTCGTCAATATATACACAAACTTTTTGAGTCACGCTTTCTGTAAAAATTGTTTAGTTGAAAGTTCGCAAAATACATATTTTGAAGCGAGTAACAATCATTTGCAACACAAATTTACAAAATATATGCAGATATATTGAAGGACGGTCTTCCGCTAATGAAATAATAAATTAGAAATTGGAAATATTATTGAAAATACGAAATTGCTTGGCTAAAAAATTGCTCATTTTTTAAGTTGTATATTTTTAGGACTACACACAGAAATATTTGTATATACTGAATTATATTCAAAACCAAAGACTTCTGAAAATACATATATTAAACGAACTACATTAAGTGAGTGGGTATAGGGTGAGTCTTATTAGTGCTAGGCTGAATCTAGTGCTAAGGTGAAACGAAAAGTCTCAAGAAATGGATTAAAAGTGCTAGGGTGAAAATAAACCTATTTATGTGTCTATCTATACTCAAAAGAAATTAAAAAAATGTTAAAATGAAGAGCTAAACATCATTATGAGACATCTTTTAAAGAACTAAATGTTTAAACTTTTTCCCTAGTTTGATTTCATTTAGAAAATCGTAATAAAGTTCATACAGTATTAAACATTAAAACAACATACATACGCTACATATACTTATATTGACTTGGTATAAAGTTTTATAAATTTTAAACTTTGATTATCTAAGAGAAAAACTTCAATAGAAATATAAAACAGGGCATAAAAAACACGTTATGAGCACCTTTTAAAATATAATTTCAAAATTTGCAAAGTAGCTAATATAGTTGAAGCTTGCTTGCTCGGTAGTAGGTTTGACGGTTGTTTTTTGAAGAGAAACGTACACTATGATGTTGAAAAATTTTGATTCTTTTTTCTAAAAACAAGTACATAGATGCCGTAGTTTTTATACATTTTACCTGAGTTGGTTAAATGGGAAAATAAATAGCATACGGACTCTCTGTAACCTAAGCCAAAATTCAGCGCACATTTCTTTATTAAATAAAGAAGTCAGTTTTGTTAAGCAAAATCAATTGAATAAAAAGATAATAAAAAACTGGTCAAAAAAACGTACAAACGCCATTACTAAACCTAGGTACACATTAAACATACTTAGGTTTTTGTGCGCTGTTTTTTATTCAGACTAAACAGATTTAACTACATATGTATATAAGGGGATTTAGCGCTGGTCTGCAGATACAAAGATGGGTAGTTCGGTTTTGGGTCATTCCGACGATGCTGTCTGTCTTTCAGTAAGAATCCTCCCTCCCTTTCTTGACAATTTGACATAGGGATGGGTTTAAACTAAAATTATGGATCAATGTACATATCTCATTTTGATCCAGTTAGTCAGTTTAGTCCGATTTGTCATAAACCTCGGACTAAAATTAAGTCTTTCAGTAAATCCGGGAAAGGATAAGTCTTTGGCCCCAAAGAAGGATACTCCAACTGTTCAAGCATTTTTCATCGTTAGCTATCGTATTTTTTGTCTCACGTACAGTATTTTAATAAAAGGTCTGCATATAAACGCAGGAAAACAATTTTCTGGACCCAGGTTCTGTCACCAAAAGGTCACAAAAAACACCTGTCCAAAATACATATAAATAGAGCTTCGCCTCAGCTCAGACACGATCATTCGATTTCAGTTAGGCTACGTAACGATTTTTGCAATTACACAGAGTCATGCGTACTGTTACAGTTTTGGCACTTCTGGGTAAGTTTCAGTACTTTTTTAGGACTTTTTGACCAATCAATAATTTCAATTCAACCAGTCTTTTGGCAGGGTTTTTATCAGAATGAAAGCGCTTGCCAGTTAGAGCCATTTCATAAGTTTAACTCGGTTACGTCATACATTAACAGGAACACACGTTTATTTCGTGTTTAATTGTAAGTCACAGAAAATTACTTTACCAACTTAAACAGATTTACCGGATTAAAGGGATTCAAAATGGCAGCGGTTTGATGTTAGTCCAACCCAATCATAATATATAGTCTGACTAAAATAAATTCCGGTCAAGGATATGAACTAAACAAACTAATCTAAAGCGAACGCAGTGGTGTAGTGGTTAGCATTCGACGCGAGCGGCACGGGTTCGATTCCCGGCGCCTCCAACACTGTCTTTCTGTGGAAATCAAGCATCTTCTCCCTTTCAACATAAAGAGCTTTAGCTTTATACTTCTATAATCAACCTTGGTTCCTAATGAAACCTGTTTCGTTAATGTTTCAGTGCTGGCGACTCTTGTGGTGAACGTGCTGTCAGCCAGTACCACAGTCACCTGCAAGAACGGGACCTGTAAAGTGTGCACCAACGGACGCTGCAAATCCATGACGAATAACCGCGGAAGCGTGAACGTGAAAAGCAATTGCGTGAACGGAATGTGCAGTTTGTGCGTTAACAAAAAGTGCACCATCAGTCGAAACAAACGATCACTCCGACTCTCACTCCAATGAACTGGTTAACTAATTGATTAATAAACTTAACTTTATTAATTAACTAATTAAAGAATGTTTGATTCCGAAACGTTACAGATTTTCAGCTTTAATTTAATACTTTAATTTTGCCCTGAGGGACTCTAGCTGACAATATAGTCGATAACAAGTTCGTCTGTTGAGTAGATCGAGACGAAAACTAATAGCCAACTGCGTAGAAGTGAAGTCGATCTAGTAAAAGTAAAGTTAAAAGGTCAACTCGCAATTTATACTGAGATTTTAAATTCGCGAAAGCACCCGTTCGCGAATGCGAGCGGACAATAATTCTGTCCAAGACAGTATATGGTCTGTAATCGGTATGGTCGGTTTTTACTATATTTTTAGTTGTACTATAATATTCTGCTATAAATAATTTTTTGCTCATGTTTTGGAAACCCTGACTTTTACGTACATTGTTTCGGGTAAAGGATATTCCAACGTAAACTGAATGAATTAACGTCTTTTGCTGGGCCTAATTTAAAAATAAAATAAAATAAATAACTACAATAACTAAAAAATAAACAAAACCTTAGTGTGGCTATTGCAGTGAAATAACCGAAACACATTTTACAAATAGACGCGCGGCAAACTTTAATTATTTCTCTGTCTGAAACAAATTTCTTGCTCTAAACGATGTCACACCGACCTAGAAGACTGACTGAATTTAGCTTTGCGCCAAGTGAAGCCGAGGTATGACACAGTCGAAATACCCACCAGAATTAAAAAAAAGTAGCCACACAAAAAATGACATGAATAAAAAAATTAAAAATAAAAAACTCACCAAAAGCATTCTTTTCTTCGAACAAGTGCAGTGACGAAAAGTAACCGACACTCTTTAGTAGAAAAATAGACGCACACACGCGCGAAAGGATAAACGAACTAAACGGGGCTTTTTTACGCGGCCCCCTCATGGGCCGCGTATATACTATATTCAGATTTTCTGAATCCTCTGTAATTCTAGGTAGGTCAAATTTGCAGTGTTAACTAACACTAGAAGGGCAGGTAGGTCGCTTTTCATGGCCTACTCTACTTCTGCATCGTTCATTCCAGCAAGCACAAATCTACGTAGGTGGTGAGGATTTGAACCCTCGACCTTCCGGTTGACAACCAGATGCTCTACTAAGCGAGCTAACCACCACTACTTTCAATTGCAAATAGATTTCCTAAGTAACTGCAGCAACTAATAATAAAATTTTACCATTAGTTATTGTCATATTTTCATTTCATACCCTGTTAATATTGTCATATTTTTATTTAATTCCCTTTCATTTTGATCGGGTTTGACAAACACCAATTTTTCTAAACATGCTTGATGTTGTGATACATGATAACATTGTAACTACCATGCGGATAACTGAACTTTTTGACGAATTAACTCTTGTGGAGCTGTAGTCGAGTGGTATAATGCTCGCTTCGTGAGCAACAGGTATGTGGTTCGACTCCCAGATGAGATATGAGTACAGAAATTTTATATTTTCTCGAAGTCGTCCTCAATTTTTTTGTTTTTTTATTATTTTTTGCTGTTTGAGAGATTTTGGAGCTACTCAGCAGTAATTGTGTGCAGAAATCAGAAATTAAAAATTGTTTTATCCACACGATAGTGGTCGCGTTTGATATTTCCTTTGGAATATTGACAATCAGGCCTCACAATGTTCCGCTGCTCACTCACCAGAAGAGCTTGTTGATAATCTAATTAGCATAAATTGTGAACACTCTTTGTTACGGGTTAAAATACTAAGATCGGCCACTTCAGAGTGAACTTATGTAATCGTATCTTTCTTTGCGTATATACGTACGTAGTTTCCAAAACATCTCATTAGCATATCGATTATCGACATAAGTAATTTGAATATGCAAGTCATACTCTCACGTTTTGCGTTGGTTGTTTCGCTGCGCTGTTCCCGAATCAGTCTACTGAAATTTTGGCACTTCAACCTTTTAGGCATACATGTATGAGGGGGGGTGGGGGGACACCCTTCCCTTCAAAATCGAGGGGCAGGGGGGGAGGGTCCCCAAAATTTGGCCAAAATTTAGTATTGGGAAAATTTACAAAATTTCGCAAAATTTAGGGTATTTTTGGTCGATCAGGGGGGGAGGGTCCCCAAAATTTGGCCGGAGAGGCCCCCCCGAAATTCGGACTCCGTTAAATGTATGCTTTTAGGTAATGCACCAAAGTTACTTTTCTGGGTAGTCTCATTCTGAGTTTCTGACATCTAGTTTTTTGGTGACTGCTCGAGCTACGTGCGTCGTAGAGACTTCGCAAAACAACCATTCAATACAGAAATAATAAAACAAGTAGGCCCCAAAGGGGGCAAGGTTCCTTCCCTGTGTCTACCTTTCAGGTTTAAATTAAATGGTTCTCTATTCCATACTTACCCAAAGCTACATACACTTCGTATCTACTTTATATCTAACTTATTCTTACCTACTTTAACTACATACGTAGTATACAAAAACATGCTGCAGAATGTTAAGCATCCCGCTGCATCGAGCCATTTGGCTAAAAAGTTACGCCTTGATCTGAGCTGAGCAAATCAGCTCTAAGAAGCGATAAAAAGCGTTCTCTAATGGCTCTTATTATACTGCTGGTGAAACATCCCGGTGCCGACTTTGAAAAAGTACATTACTACATCTACAGCACTGTCCATCGATTATTGATTTTTCTGCATATACGCAGACAAAAACCAGCAGGCAGCTCCCAAGCTGAAAATACACGTAAAACATACTGGCTATGCAGCCTGCTCAGTAGCGTTAAACGCTACGAGCCATTAATTTCAAAACAATAGTTCCTTCTCAGAAGGAACAATAAACTCAGGTAACTGACGTAGCCAACTAAAAGTAAAACTAAATATTCTTTGTTTTTGTCGACTTGGTAATATTACTTTCCTTCAAATTTATTTAAAACAGGCAGCGTGCATCCTACCTTAATTGAACCTAAACCTAAATTTGAATAATTGATAAGGTTATACATTATGATAGCTACCAACAATACATAACTTCTGTTTACAAAATGTCAATAACCAAAATATCATGCAAGCTTAATCTTCAACCTAACAATAATTCGTCAGCTGTTCGCTAAACAATAAATTTCGCAATAAATTTGATCAAAGTCAGTAGCGTGGGAATTTTGGCATCTGGGTTCTCCCAGACGATTTCCGCCCCCCCAGACTATAAATAGCAGACTCCTTAGCTGATTTAGTTAGTTTGCGCAATTAATTGCTCCTAAGCGCTCGTCCTATTGCTGCGTTTGTTCACACCGAAGATGCGTTCTTTTGCCTTTCTGGCTATTGCCGGTAAGCTGTGACTAAATCTTGACTTTGTTCCTGCTTGTTTGTTGTTATGTACAACACCGATCAAAAGTACTTGCCATAGTCTCTGGAGCGACAGCAGAGTCGGAGTCACTTGATACCGGAGTCGAAGTAAATACTACTTTACCTTGACTCCGGAGTCTTTAGCAAGTATTTTTGGTCGGTACTGTACCCTAGGCATTGTTCCCTTAAGCCCGGTTCATGCTTGTCCTTAAGAACACGGGGACAGGAACAAGGACAATTTTTTGTCATCTGCTGTGCAGATACGACTAGCGTTTCGACTAATTTTTGTATACAGTCTAAAAGTCACGTTGACTTGATTGATGCCGCCTTGATTGATTAAAAGTCACGTTGATCTTCATGCCATAAGTTAGTTTATTTGTCAAACTAGATTTATAAGCTTAAGGACAAAACGATAGGGACAAAGACAAGGACAAGTAGGATCCGGGGTTTAAAGTAGAAATGAATTAGGGAATTGCATTGTTTCAAAATTCAGGTTTTTAACAACCTCATGGAATAAGACATAAAAAAATTAAAATAAGGCTATATGTTATTTACAAAATGAAAAGCGCAAACAATATAGTATATACAGTATATTATTTCTAAAATCACATTCGGCTTAACTTTAAAAATGGTGTCGTATGTGGTGTTTTTCAATTTTTAAACGCTTTGAAAAGTACCATTACTGCGCAATTTCTTTTTCTAGTTTCGTTTTGGCAATTGACCAATTCCTGAAAAATTGGTGTTTACTTTTCTACTTTCCAGTTAATATTTCAAGCTGATAAGTTTATCTGTTATTTTTTTCTGTCCAGTGGAAATAGAAATTGGGCAAACTTTCAAATAACTGACCAACTAGTACCACAACACCACTACTGAAAACAGCCAGGGCATGATCAAGGAAATGGCGCAGAAAATTCTACTTCTGTCATTTTTCTGTGAGATTAGCCAAGCATTATAATAAGCATAGATAAACATAGGGGGCGCGTCCACCGCCCCCTCCCGTAAGGAAGGTCGACACACACCTCTGAGACAGCGGAAACCGTCTCAACACCTCACTTCCCCCGCCTGTGACCGGCCGGCCTGCTCAAATGTCAAGCTCTTCCATGTCATTCCCATGTCATGCACTTCCAACCAAAATTTTGCAAAGCGCGACCCCTCCGTCAATTTCTTAAATAACAATTGTTTCGCAAAAATTCGCGGAGCAATATTATACGCTAAAAACCTGTAGCTAATATAATTTATTTTGGTTTCAGCCTTGGCAGTTTCACTTGCGGTTGCCGACATGTCAACCTCTGTTTCCTGCTCCAATGGTCAGTGCAAAATATGCACAAACGGAGTGTGCCGAATGCAGGAGGGCGACGCAGCAGCTGTCACTACGCAATGCGATGATGACCAGTGCACTGTATGTATCAACGGACAGTGCAGCACAAGTCAGCGACACAAGCGAGACATCGACTTCAGCCACATGATGGACGGTGTCAATTGCGACGACAAGGGCATGTGCACCATCTGCAATGGCAAGGCCTGCGTCACCCAAGAAGCTGGAAAGGACATCCACATGAGCACCAAGTGCATGAACGGAGTCTGCACTCGATGCGTCAACGACAAGTGCGTCACTGACAAGCCACAGAAGAGCAAGCGGGGTATCGACTTCAGCCACATGATGGACGGTGTCAACTGCGACGACAAGGGCATGTGCACCATCTGCAATGGCAAGGCCTGCGTCACCCAAGAAGCTGGCAAGGACATCCACATGAGCACCAAGTGCATGAACGGAGTCTGCACTCGATGCGTCAACGACAAGTGCGTCACTGACAAGCCACAGAAGAGCAAGCGGGGTATCGACTTCAGCCACATGATGGACGGTGTCAACTGCGACGACAAGGGCATGTGCACCATCTGCAATGGCAAGGCCTGCGTCACCCAAGAAGCTGGCAAGGACATCCACATGAGCACCAAGTGCATGAACGGAGTCTGCACTCGATGCGTCAACGACAAGTGCGTCACTGACAAGCCACAGAAGAGCAAGCGGGGTATCGACTTCAGCCACATGATGGACGGTGTCAACTGCGACGACAAGGGCATGTGCACCATCTGCAATGGCAAGGCCTGCGTCACCCAAGAAGCTGGCAAGGACATCCACATGAGCACCAAGTGCATGAACGGAGTCTGCACTCGATGCGTCAACGACAAGTGCGTCACTGACAAGCCACAGAAGAGCAAGCGGGGTATCGACTTCAGCCACATGATGGACGGTGTCAACTGCGACGACAAGGGCATGTGCACCATCTGCAATGGCAAGGCCTGCGTCACCCAAGAAGCTGGCAAGGACATCCACATGAGCACCAAGTGCATGAACGGAGTCTGCACTCGATGCGTCAACGACAAGTGCGTCACTGACAAGCCACAGAAGAGCAAGCGGGGTATCGACTTCAGCCACATGATGGACGGTGTCAACTGCGACGACAAGGGCATGTGCACCATCTGCAATGGCAAGGCCTGCGTCACCCAAGAAGCTGGCAAGGACATCCACATGAGCACCAAGTGCATGAACGGAGTCTGCACTCGATGCGTCAACGACAAGTGCGTCACTGACAAGCCACAGAAGAGCAAGCGGGGTATCGACTTCAGCCACATGATGGACGGTGTCAACTGCGACGACAAGGGCATGTGCACCATCTGCAATGGCAAGGCCTGCGTCACCCAAGAAGCTGGCAAGGACATCCACATGAGCACCAAGTGCATGAACGGAGTCTGCACCCGATGCGTCAACGACAAGTGCGTCACTGACAAGCCACAGAAGAGCAAGCGGGGTATCGACTTCAGCCACATGATGGACGGTGTCAACTGCGACGACAAGGGCATGTGCACCATCTGCAATGGCAAGGCCTGCGTCACCCAAGAAGCTGGCAAGGACATCCACATGAGCACCAAATGCATGAACGGAGTCTGCACCCGATGCGTCAACGACAAGTGCGTCACTGACAAGCCACAGAAGAGCAAGCGGGGTATCGACTTCAGCCACATGATGGACGGTGTCAACTGCGACGACAAGGGCATGTGCACCATCTGCAATGGCAAGGCCTGCGTCACCCAAGAAGCTGGCAAGGACATCCACATGAGCACTAAGTGCATGAACGGAGTCTGCACCCGATGCGTCAACGACAAGTGCGTCACTGACAAGCCACAGAAGAGCAAGCGGGGTATCGACTTCAGCCACATGATGGACGGTGTCAACTGCGACGACAAGGGCATGTGCACCATCTGCAATGGCAAGGCCTGCGTCACCCAAGAAGCTGGCAAGGACATCCACATACGCACCAAATGCATGAACGGAGTCTGCACCCGATGCGTCAACGACAAGTGCGTCACTGACGAGCCACAGAAGAACAAGCGTGACGTGGGAAGAAACACTAGCGTCACTTGCGTGATTGGTCACTGCAAAATTTGCTCCAATGGTCAATGCCGTGAATTTGACACGAAGGACTCTGACAAAGTCGACATTGACATGCATTGCGATGAAGGCCAATGCGTTCCTTGTGTAAACGGACAGTGTGCCTAAACTGCGCTCAGCTTTCGAAAAATTATCAAATTAAGATTGATAGTATTATAGACCAATAAATTGTTTTTGTTGCATGTGTTCTGTTATTTAGACTAATAGACCTAAATTTCCACCAAATAAATTACATAGGATTAATAAAAATGTAGCCGACAGTCGTGTGGTTTTGTCAACAACAGGCCAGGTAGACTAGAGGATAGTAATTTTTCGTACCTGCCAAAATACTTCTATTTACCTCCCTCACTAATTTTACAGACTACTTGCAGATTCGTCCCTAGTGAACTTTACTGTAATGTAAATACGGCTGGCTTGTGAAACATGCGTACAGACCAACACACGCACTTAGTGACATTAAAGGGGGGCTACCTGTATAGGTTCTCCGATTCGCTTCAAATTTTAGAATTTGAATTAATTTATCTTAGTCTTAATATGAATTAGAATTATTTTATCTAAAGTTAAATTTAAGTAATAAATTTAATGCTGAATTTGACATAATTCGACCTATGCAAAAGTCGAGGCGTCGAGCAAACGCAAACTAATGTATATAAATATTGGCTGTTTTGGAAATTTATTACATTTTTGTTGAGCATATGAAAGTCGAGCGAATGAAAGTCCGCCGTCATCACACAACATATCACACAAAAACAGGGGTATAGTAAAACTATAATCTTCAAACGGTAATTTAAATTGAGAATTCGAATAATTAATGTTTTCGTTTGTGGTAACACTTGAGCCTCAATATTGTGCTGAAACGTAATCAGCCGTGTGCGGCAATGGAGTACAGACTAACAAAAGTCACACAAAGGTCACTAGGGAGGAATTTGCAAGTACTTTCTAATATTAATGAGGGAGGTAAATGGAAGTACTTTGGCAGGTACAAATAATAATTTTCCTAGACTAGATACCGTATTTTCTCGAATAAAACCCGTCTTGCATAGAACCCCCATTTGAATATTTACAAAAAATAAAGCACCTGCCTTGAATAGTACCTCTATTTGAAACGTAACGAAAAAAGAAAAGCTCTGGCGCTCTATTTGATGAAATACGGTATTACTGACAAAATCAGCCAAAATCGTCCTCGATTTACGTCACTCTTTTCTGGTGGTAACAAAAGCTTTGGCATATATAGTAGGTACCAACATGACTAGAAAACATAATAGGACCCAATAATACAGTGTATTGCGAATCTCACATTGACTATGCTACACACAGCATATCTCTAGCGCTTAATTTCTAACCTTTCTGTCGCTGCCCTTGAACTGACCCAACAAAACATTAATCAGAGTATAACACCACTAGAGTTTCTTGCCTGGACGTGCGCCCAAAGGTACTTTTCCGGCACGTTTTTGTACATTAAATCAGTTTTTTGATCAAATCAGAACTGCTTCCTGGTAGACTAACAATTTGAGGGTTACTTTGTGCTCGCGACACTGAAACTTAATCATATATTTTTCCGCATGTAATCCACTAAATCTTGTAAATGAGAAATAAAGTCTACGAGACAAGGGAGCAGCGAGGTTGGCAATGTGAGGCTTTCGACTTTAATCAATAAATTAAATTAAATTAAATGGGCACTGAAAAAACCTGTGGTACTGTGTGCTGAATGTGCTAAAAAACAAATACCCCAATATCGAAAAATGAAGGAAAAATGAAGGAGAAATGAACCCTGGTCGCTTGCGTTGACATCGTGATAGCTAACCACCACCACCACAACCACAACCTCCTGCTCTCTTAGGCCTTATTTCCCTTTCGCATGAATGAAGCTGTTCCATGTATAGGTAATTCTACTGCATAGTAATGCTTAATACACCTCTAAACTTAAGCCTAAGCTATGCCCTGAGCCTAAGCCTAGGCCTAGCTTGAGCCAACAACAGTTCTAGGTAACTGCTGTATCCTAGACTAAAGTTTTGACGGTAACAAAAGTTCGAGAAGGCCGTGTTTGTTGACCTCCAGCGACGGCGCAGCATTGGTCATTGATTGGCGTTTATCTGCGAGTATATAGGAGTGATGACTAATAACCCCCCGCGGATAAATAATTCTGCTGTGGCGTGTCCGCCCTCGGGTGTGGGCTGTGGTGTTCATCTATGTTACAAAGCCCGTCAGGGGCGCCACTTTTAGAATGACTGCCTCCGTGGATGAGGTGTCGGCGCTTCAGGCTTCAGGACATAATGCCCTACATGGACCCCCATTTTACGTTCTTACATTATTGTACATTTCTCAACCTAATGAGGATGGACAGTTTGCTGGGTTGGCAGGAGCAATGTTGACCTAATTTCTTGCTCAAGGAGAATACCGAGTAGCTAGGATTCAATCTTCCAACCTTCAGATAAAAACTCAGCCACACTGGTTAAACAATGTCTAGTTTTATATAATTTATTCAGCAGTTTACAAAATTTACAGCCAAACTAGCGCTAAATTTGTCCTAAAAATCCTAGTCCTTAAGGTGGTAGTAACGATTTCGACGATATAACTTTGAAGCACGTTTTTGTCGCAATTTTGAAACTCACAGCAAAACCGCAATAATTTTTGTAAACTAGACTAAAATTGTGATGTTGGTTTTTTTTTATTTGTCAAAATTCTTAGTTTGAGGCTAGCTACTAAATTGGCTTACTAAACAGTAAGCCAACGTGGTAGCTAGTCTTATCTTGTACATTTTGAACTGAATAAAATATTATTTGTGTATATTTTGATCTAGTTTCATAAAATTATGGTTACTTTTAGACTAGTTTACTATTCGCTTCGAAAAAAAGATTTCTCTAATTTCTAATGTAAGAAATCGTCGAAATCGTTACTACCACCTTAAAGAATGCGGCAGTTAGATAACTCCAATCCAAAATCTCTAACTTAATAATAGCTTAATAATTGCTTTAACAAATTCTTAGCTAAAAGTAATCTACGATTATTATTTTAATATCTAGGAATCTTTAGCAGCAGTTATGATTCTTCATTTAAATTTAATTTACCTAAACGGTTGATTTAAGAAATCTGCAGCTAAAACTGATTTAAAATAGCCTACTTAACAGAAATACCTAAAGCTAACAATAATATACCTAAAGGGCTGTTGTAAGTTGTAACACGTTTGTGTTACCACTATAATTGTAAACCTGACGTTTTAACAGATTTTAAGCTAAATCGGCAATCAATTTTTGATAAAAAGTAAAATCGCACTAGACAACTCTTATCAACTAATCACATAAAACTTGATGGGAATTGAAACATCTGCTAACATGTACTAAAATTACATAAGTTAGGTATTTTTGCAAACATTAGGTACAAAAAATGTTGCGCTACTCAATTTTTGTAATTGTTGGTAAGTTTTTTCCATTTGCCAACGAGGCCTTTGCGTAAATATGTCAATTTCCAATATTTGTAATCAAGAGTTTATTTTTTCAGAATCTATAAACACAAGTGTTAACTTTTCAAATAAGCATGTATAGTTAATAAATTTGCCTAAAAATCATATATGCATAACAAGCTCTTCTGCTGAGTGAAGAGCTGTTACACTGTGAGGTCTGAGTGGCAATATTCCAGAGAAATATTAAACGCGGCCACTTATTGTGGATAATAAAATGATTTTTAAAATTCTAATTTCTGCACACAGAGTAGCTCCAAAGCTTTTCAAACAACAAAAATTGGAAGAATAAATCGAAAGACGTTTTTAGATTTTTGAAGTCAAAAACCGTTTGAAGTAAAAAATAGAACGTCTCACCGAGATTCGAACTCGGACCAATGGACTAAGCAACCAGAGTGCTAACCAATACACTATGAGACCTCTGGTGCGACGATGTTAACTTCGACTATTGAAAGTTCTTCTCAACAAAAGACAACTAGTTAGACATTAGTACTAGATGGAATTTTTTATCTCAACAATATAGAAATAATTTGTTTCAACGTCAAGCAATTATTATTATACTTATTGTAAGGCATTTCTTTTGCTAGTAAATTCTAACGTACTTTTCTACGAC
>JASANF010013411.1:0-10447 GCA_030248245.1 Trissonchulus sp. WLG1_4
AATTCAGAGTCCGCAAACTTGGATACAATTCGCACCGGAAATTCAATGCCAAATCTGCTACTTAGACTTATCTAGTGTCTACTACGTACATATGTACATATGTCAACGAGTAAAGACTATGAAAACTTGATGCAGTATATCCATTATTTCTGTGATTTGGCGAATTATTTTTTTTCTATGTAAATATTCAAAGCCAATTTTGCAACTTCCATCTATACAACCGATTTTTAGCTAAACAGTAAATCGTTTAATGTGCAAATGGCGAACACCAACAAATGAACCTGAAATTTGAATGATCAGTTAAATTATTCTAAATGGAGAAACGAGACAGGTCATTAAACATTCTTTTCAAAATCGTCAGCTGAAGCGTAGTGACCACCAGTGACATCCGGAGTCACACCGTTGCATAGTTGCAGCTAATGGCAATTGGCAACTAGAGCTGGTTCAGTTTTAGCACATTGAATCTTTTCTCCGATGCGCTGATAAACAATCTACGAAACTTTGTCGTAACAGGTTTAGTTCAACATTACTGCAATGAGAGAGTGCCGAGTCACAAAAACCAAAGGGGGGACCGTTGACAATTTCTTCAAGTACCAAAAGGGGGGGGGGGGTTCAGACCCCCTGAACCCCCCCCCCCTGGCTACGCCCATGCCGCTTAGGCAATAAAAATCGAAATTTTCAGAAAAAATCCTGCCAGCCTACAGAATCCTGCCAACTAAGCCTAGACGATGCCTTAAAACATCATAACGCACTCAAAACTATCCAAAAACAAAGATTATAGCCATTTTTGGCTTTGAACTTAGCGGGTCAATCTTCGGCGGCGGAGGGGGGAAATTATTTTGGGCCCTAAAACGCTTCCTACCCCATCTTTTAATAAAAATATAGAACTCCCATCGTCAGCGAAGCCCCCAATTTGATCTCTAGCCCCCAAAATAGGTGTCGCCCCTTTTTAATAAAAATCTAGAGTGAAATTATATATTGGTGTTAAAAACCTTAGGGGTGGAATAAGTCGGAAAAACTGCATTTTTTCGCCTAATGATCCGGAGTCCCCCTATATCCCCAAAACCTAGGGTAGGGGGTCAAAATTAAACGCTCTTTCGAATAGGCTAGGTTAGAAGTTTGTTGGATGTGAGCTTCAGCTGGAAATCAAACTTTGTCCAAAAATTAAACTTTACATGAAATTTTTGCGCAAAATTGGATCTAGGCAAAAATACTCCATGAAATGGAGTACTCCATGAAATACTCCATGAAAAACCTGCTGCCACCATTGAAAGAGCAACTTCTAAGCTACAAAATGCTGAAAAAATTTTGTAAATCGGGTTAGGCTTTGAAAAGTTACAAAACTTTTTCTGAAGCTACCTGGACCAGGCTGATTGAAGCGTTACAAGACAAGTAAGGTTCCGTACAAAAATCAGGCTATATCTGCAAAATTTTTCAAATTATGAAGCTAGTTGAGGTTTTTTAGTGTGGTACACTTATTTTTGATGCTTCTCAGCAGGTTTTTTCTTCAAATTATGCCTCAGGCTTAGGCTTAGGCTTAGCGCTTAGACTCAGAGCTCAGGCTTAGGCTTAGTGCTTAGGCTGAGGCTTAGTGCTCACGATTAAACTTCGTTGTGGGTAAGCAAAAAATCAGTCTTAGTTTCCTGCATCAAATAAAAGGACTTTTGCTACTGTGGAAAAATGAATAAAGCTGAATTTTAAAACCGAAATTGCCTGTCAGCGTGAGCTAGGCTCTGAGCATTAGGGAAGTTTTGAACTAGGATTTTAGGCATCAGAATTTATTGTAACGCCGTATTTATGCCTTAAGGGGGTAATGTCGTTTTCGTGGTTTTTGACATTTCAGTGTAATTTTTGCGCCCACAGAACTCAAGCTAAAAACGGACTATGGCTTCGAAACTTTAACCACATTATCTTTAGGAAAATATCCCCAACCGTTTTTTTTCCTTTTCTAAAAATAGTTTGTAGAGTCGGTGTTATGGGCTTTTGATTATTTAAGAGAAAAGTCGAATTACGTGATTTTTGCACGAAAATGTCATTTTCTCAACGTAGAAACGACTTATCAAGGATATCAAAAAAACGGGTGGGGATATTATGTCAGTGCATAACTGCAAAAAGTTCAGTAGTTGTTGGCTGATCTTGAGTTTCATAAAACCGCTGATGGGGTGTATTCAAATGATAGCAGCAGTAAAATTGCAAAAGATAATCTGCTTTTAAATATAGTTTTTTTAAAGCTAGAAGGTGTAAAAAATGTAAAAAAGACCGCTCTAGTTTTTGTTGAGGCTAAGTGCAGTTATGGTAGTTTAAAAAAACACCTAAAAAACGCAATTACCCCCTTAAATGTGATATTTTTTGGGAAAAAATGTTTAATAGCCATCTGCTGCGCAAAAAAGTATAAAAGTTTGAATTTTAAATTCACTTTAAATAAGTTCATTTCGCATATTTTATAATTGAAAAAATCAGAATAAGCAAGATATGTGGCAAATAAAGCTGAATAAAATATATTATTATGCGTTAATATATGCTCATAAAATTTCTGACTGATATAATGACCGAGCTGGTCTTATTTTGCGAGAATTAGCCCCAATATGACGAAAAATTAAGATTTTTGACAAAATTTGAATTTTTCGGAAAAGCTGAAAATCAACATTTTTTCGCTTGGAAACTGCTAAAAATGAACTCAGCGCACGCGAAAACCTATAAAAACGTGTTTTACGCTGAAAAAATATGTGTTTGAATTTCCCCCCCTCCGCCGAAGATGCACCCCCGTAGCGGTTTGAGCCCCCTCTTTCCAAAAATTCAAAAGTTGACAAAAGTGTTGCTGATACCTGCACAATTGACAAATTCTTCCCTCAAAATTTAAAAAATCTCTAAATTTTTTTCCGTTCTGTTGACGTTTTTTCGGCTTAGATACCTTTTTTCTTTGTGCATGCCTATATATATGCCAGGTCTATTATCGTATTCTGTGTTAATTAATTAATGTCTCACTCTCACATGTTTGTATAGTCAGATAGGATAAAAAATACAAAATTAAATACAAAGTACAATATTTTTTGCTTTACTGCATATATACAATATACATGTTTATATTTTTTTGCATATATTACATGATATTTTTTGCGATTTTTTCACTTTTTGTTAATTAATTTTTGAAGCATAATTACACCAATCTGCGTGGCGTACTGGCGTAGCTACAAAAAATTTCGGGGGGGGGGGGAATGACTTCTTTTTTTAAAACGTGTTAAAAATGCTTTTAATTGCTATTTTAACGCTAAAAACGACACATATTAGCAATTTTCGACCAATTTATAGTTTCTGTATAATAAAATTCGCCACAGTCGACCATTTGGAACTTTGAATGGTGATCTGCTAACGGCACGTGTATCCGCGTCTCGTGTGTCATTTTGCAGCCCTAAAATTGCAACACACATCAGAAACAGTCGTTTTTGACGACGGATCAGAACAAGCCACCTGGCAAAACCATATTGCAACGATACATAAATCATCGCTAAACCCCAATTTTTGAACGCAGCCATAAAATAGCCTACGCTGGCCCATAGCACAAAAATATTCACTCAAACTCTTATATATGTACGCAGCTATATACAAAGGGCTTTTCTTCCCGCCAAATGGACGTTACTTTTATTCCCCGCTCGACTATAACGTTTGTATACGAGGTCATAGGCCCTTGGCCATTGGGCCTATTTTTTGATCCATGGGCTTAAATATTAATGTTTAATATTTTTTAATCATTTTTGTTTATTTCATGTCAAAAGTGCAGTTGTCAATGCAATGTCGACGGCAGGCGCGGATCCAGAAATTTGGGGGGGGGAGCGAGCGATCAATCTCATGTAAAAATTTTTTGAGGCCATTCTAGCGTGCTGAACTGCTGGAAGTTACTGGGAATTTTTTGGTTGCGGGGGTCTGGGGACGGCAGCCCCCAGAAGCTGAAGCTTTTTTAGAATTTTGAAATACAATGTGCATTGAAAATGTAAAGTTAAGCTGCACTTGTCGAGAAACGAGTGCATATGCGGCGGTCTGGGAGGGGGGGGTGGCAGCCCCCAGAAGCTAGAGCTTTTTTAGAATTTTGAAATACAATTTGCATTGAATATGAGAAAAAAGCTATACTTGTCGATAAACCAATGCATATATATTATATATGCGGGGGTCTGGGGGCGGTAGCCCCCAGAAGCTGGAGCTTTTTTTAAATTTTGATATAAAATGCGCCTTGAAAATGCAATTTTTGGAACGCTTGCAGGACACTAAAGCGTTATCGCAACATTCTAGTTGTTTTCAACGTTTTCAGGCGAAATAAAGGTGTTTTGTTTTCAAATCTGAAAATTCAAAATTTTATAATGGGTTGCGAAGGGCAGTTTTCAAATTTGTGTACCTGAGGCCCCATAGCAAATCTGCGTATAATTTTGGCATCAAGGGCCTCTACTACTTCGAATACGTGCAATAGCGTTGAAAAACTACCGCCAACACACTTTTCGGGTGATTTATGGGCTGGGTTTTTTCCCCCACATGGGTTTTTTTCCCCCAAATGGGTTTTTTCCCCGGCAAGTTTTTGGCTTCCCGCCAAAAAACGGTAAGAGATAGCGAATTAGTTTTGTTTTTTTTAGCGATAGCTAGTTTTGTAAATCAGTATAGCTGACAGTGGCGTAAATTTCGGGGGGAATGACTTTTCGATTTTTGTTATGGGTTAAAATGCACTTTTTTAAGCAATTCTAACACTCATAAAAAGCCTTACGAACGCAAGATTACTAAATCACAAGGTTTCAGGGATCTGGGGGCGGTAACCCCCAGAAAAAAATTGGCGATTTTTCCAATTTTTAGACCGAATTTGGTCGACTGGAGAGTGGAGCCGTATCAGAAATCTTTTCCGACGAAATTTAAAACAAAAGATGGGAGCGTGTATTCCACAAGTTATGCATAGGCTTTGATGAAAGACAATAACAAGGAACAGTAAGCCACAGAGTCGCAGGGGTCTGGGGGCGGCAGACCCCCGAAAAAAATCTGGAAAATTTATGATTTTTCAGGCCAAATTTAGTCAATTGGAAACGTATCAGAAAATTTTTCCGACCAGACCAAAAAAACGAAAGGGGCGACCCTTGTGTAAAAATTACTGGGAAAAAATTTCGGGTAGTGTTGGGACGAAAGTTCGGGTTCGGGTTCGGGTACGGTTCGGGTCATTTTTTCAGTTCGGGTTCGGGTTTGGGTTTGGGTTCGGGTACAAGTCAGTTCGGGGACGCAAAAAGTGGTTCGGGTACCCAAATTTTCTGAACGAATAACAAAATTTTTATACCGATTTTTTTAGAATTTCCAAACATCATAGACATTTTTAGTGTTATACAAGAACTAACTTCACATTTTTCAAACAATCCCAAATTGTTTTAATTTTTGCTATGTCCTCGCAGAAAGGCTGAACGCGTGTTAGTGTGCGTGTGTGTTCTCAAATTGTTGCAAATCAAGCTGAGGTGTGAATCTAAATCAGCCATAGGCCTGAACTCTTCATCTGTATTCGCGCAAACAATTTTTAGTGCCAGCTTTCGAAAATGGCAATATGACCAGGGTTGGCAGTCTCGGTCTCGGTCTCGTAAAAACCCCGAGACTAGGCTGGTCTCGGTCTCGGTGTCGGTCTCGGTCTCGGTAGGAAAACCGAGACCTGCCATAGGGTGGTCTCGGTATTTCAGATGAGACTTGAAGTTTTCAAAATTTTCCAACATCACAAAGATTTTTTTTGCAATTTAAGTTTCCAAATAGAATGCCAAGCATGAAATGGTCAAAACTGTCTGCTGCTGAAGAATGTTAGTTCACCGGCAAACTCTGGCTAACTTTGTATATCAAGCTAGATTTTATATTAAAGTTTGAGCTAAAATGGGTTGTCTGACTTGGTGATGTTGCATTTGTATGTGGAACCTTTTATATTAAACAGTAAAACTACTAACCATCAGTAAGTTATATACCTACCTACCAAAATTTGCTGGCTTCTACGACTTTACTAATCTCGAATTGGGTGGCAGTTTAATTGAATTTTTTAAGCCCCAACCTCTCAACGCATGTCAAAATATTAAGTATCTGAAAAACCTAAGTACAATTAAATGCTTTTTGGGCTATGGGGTCGGGGTGGTTGGGGCATCAAACCTTCCCCCCACATAACTGTGTCAGCGTGAGAAACTTTTCTGGTCCGTGATGATGTCTGCTATCAGAACTTCTGATAGTACATAGCACTACTGCACCAGCACGGACGATTCTACGCTGGCACCTGATATAGGCTGGAAAAGTGACAATATATGTATGCAATGCACTATAAAATGTGGTATACGAAGAAGTGTGCGAAACTTTTAAAAAATAACCAAAAGTTGACAAAATTGCGGGAAAATAATCCTATTCTCCGGTTGTCACTCACCTCCTCTCATGCATCCGGTCGTTCCAATGTTAAGTTTCACGCAGCTTCGCAAGTCATACACTCATACAACCTAACCTAATGGTCACTTTTTTGTACCTTAATAACTAATTTTTCACGTTTCAAAGTAGTATCTCAAATTTTTAAAATTGAAAATTGAAAAAAAGGTCCCCCAAGGGCTGGTCTCGGTCTCGTAGGTCTCGTTTCGGTGGTCTCGGTTGCCTGGTCTCGGTCTCGGTCTCGGTTGCAAACCCGAGACTTGCCAACCCTGAATATGACATAGAAAAATTTCTTTCTAGAATAGTAGAATGCAGCGGACATGCAGAAACTTTTTGGTTTCTTCTCAATCGCGCATCGTGATAGCGAGTATCAATCGCTTGTAATTTGATCACATTAACCCAAGCTGGGGGAATTCTGAAAAACTCATAACTCATCTATGTTGCCTCTTTATCCTGTTGGTTTGGGCGTTCGACTGTTAATTCAAAAGTTGGCAGTTCGAATCCCACCCACAAGGTTAATGAAATCCCCTTGAACAACAGACTAAGGTTACATCTGCTCCTGCCGACCCAGCAGTCTATCCCCACGGGGTCGGTAAATGAGCGAGCATGTACCACAGGCATGTCAGAAGGTAACAGGGGCCCGTGAAGGGGCCGTGCCAGAGGGACTGGCCCCCTTCCACGGGATTCCCGCGTGTACATGACACCCCTGACGCTCCAGGGCTACTAAACGAGACAAGCACCGAACCCCTGAGGCTGGATCAGCCGGACGTTTAACCTACCTTTACTCATCAACTTATAATGCTATAATCGCTCTGAGCAACGAGATAAGGTGAAGTGTTTATTTTTTGTGCGCATCTGGCTTAGACTTTATTTATTATTATTATTATTATTATTATTATTATTTATTATTAGAGCAATTATTATTTATTTATAGAGCAAGCACAAAATGTCGCAGTTACGCGCACCGATAGTGAGATATGAATTTGCTCATTCGAAAGAACATATTAACGTCACATGTATATAACGTAACATAAAGCAATTTATAAAGTTTCATTAGCTTAATTATTGAAGCTACTGACGCAAACTTTTTTGCGCAAATGCGCAACGATGTTCGGCCGGCTGGCCGGTAAAAGCCATTCGGCCGGCCGAGCCGCAAGAAATTTCAGAAACAACAATTTTATCCAAAGCCAGGGGATAATTTCGTCTCAATTTAACCTGTCACACTGTTATGCCGGCCTTATTTCGTCGACCGGCTGACCGGCCGGCTAATTTTGTGTTTTTGACCGGCCGTCTAATTTTGCCCGGCCGGCAGGCTGATTTTAACCGGCCGGCGTCGGCTTTTACTGACCGGCCAGCGGCCGGTCACAAACACTAGCACCTACACGTTTCATTCTTTTCTAAAAATTGAAACAAAGCGAGAAATTTATTTTGATTTGATTAAGCAAAGCATGAAACTGTCGGTTTTTTGCTGACTAATCACTTTATTCAATGCTGATAAATAAATATTATATAAATACTAAATAAATATTGAAGTATTCAATCCTTGCACTATAGGTTGTTGACTCAATCGCTCCACACTTTTTTGACATTCTATATTCAAATATAGTAAGTGTGTAATCGTAATGTCATGCAGTTCATTTGGTCAAAGTTCGGGTTCGGGTACGAATGGTTCGGGTTCGGGTTCGAGTTCGGGTACGTTTCGAAAAAAATCCCAACATTAGGGGGGGGAATTCCCCCTTTTCATTCATTCATTGTATGCTTTCATAAAAGATAACAGTGATAACACTAAAAAAACGAAAAAAAACAGTTTCTCTGCCACGGCCCTTGTACCAGACTTCTCAAGATGTCTTACACTTGTCCCGTGTACAAAGTCTTTGGGTCCTTCTGCCCTAGCCCCTGTACCAGACTTCTCAAGATGTCTTACCTTTGTCCCGCGGACAAAGTCTCTGGGTCCTTCTGCCCTAGCCCCTGTACCAGACTTCTCAAGATGTCTTACCTTTGTCCTGCGGACAAAGTCTCTGGGTCCTTCTGCCCTGGCCCCTGTAGCAGACTTCTCAAGATGTCTTACACTTGTCCCGTGTACAAAGTCTTTGGGTCCTTCTGCCCTAGCCCCTGTACCAGACTTCTCAAGATGTCTTACCTTTGTCCCGCGGACAAAGTCTCTGGGTCCTTCTGCCCTGGCCCCTGTACCAGACTTCTCAAAATGTCTTACCTTTGTCCCGCGGACAAAGTCTCTAGGTCCTTCTGCCCTAGCCCCTGTACCAGACTTCTCAAGATGTCTTACCTTTGTCCCGCGGACAAAGTCTCTGGGTCCTTCTGCCTTGGCCCCTGTACCAGACTTCTCAAGATGTCTTACACTTGTTCCGTGGTCAAACTCAAAATTTGTATTGCCCCTGCAATATAGCTAAGCCTTTTATTGCCTTTGTCCTTATAAAGGGTCAGAATTTTTACTACCATTGTATATACCATCTACCATGGTTACAATCGTTCCTGCCTTTGGCCTTAAACCGCGGCAAAAATCTTCCATCCCTTGTACCTTGGCTCAAAATTTTCTTGCCCTTGTACCGATTTTCGCTTGCCCTTGTACCAAAGTCAAAAATCTGGGGGGGTCCCGGACCCCCCCCATACCCCCCCCGTGTTAAACTGTGGGTCCCAGCGTTTAGAGCAAGGTTAGGCCTACGACAGATTTTTTTGGTTTCCCGTGAAAACGTATAGTCTATGAGCTACATGACGAAATATGAAAATGCGGTTTTTTCCCCGCCTGCTATATTAACCTAACCAATTGCATTGCAACAGGCTGGGCACAATGCAGCCAGATATGCACATGCATAAACCTTTACGACAGATGATAATAATTAGAACTACGGTAACTATAAAGTTCTGGTGGCCTGGGGGCGATAGCCCCCAGGAAATTTTTTGAATATTTGCGCCAAATTTGATGAATTGGGAACGTATCGAAAAATTTTTTGAGGGGGCCCTCTTTGCCAAAGGGGGGGGCAGACCCAAAGGGGGGGGGGGGGGGCGGGGCCCCCGGGCCCACCCCCCTGGATCCGCCACTGGTCGACGGTTAAAAACAAGAAAAGCTCCAAATTCTGGGGGCTGCCGCCCCCAGACCCCCGCATTATTAAATATATACTTGCTGTAGATCCACTAAATATTTTTATTTCATGTCAAAAGTGTAGTTTTCAATGCAATTTCGATGGTTAAATCCTCAAAAACCTCAAAAGAGCTCCAACTTCTGGGGGCTGCGGCCCACAGACCCCGCAATGTTATATAAGTGCTTGCTGCAGATCCACTATTGTAGTTTATCGATTATATACACACTCAAACAAGGTCCGAGGGTTACCGCCACCGCCAGACCCCCTTTGGTCGGCGGTGGCTCACTGTTGCTCCGCACCCCCCCCCCCCCCCGTCGCAGCCCCCCCATTGCGAAATCCTGGATACGCCACTGCGTACATTCACTTCCAAAAACATTGAAAATGCAATTTTCAAGGGGTCATAGCTCAGAAAATACAAATTTGTGAATAGGGGTTCTATTACAAAAATTGCTTCCCTTGAGGTTCTCAACTCCAAAAAATAGGTCCACTATCCCCCCTCCCCAACTGCACTGATCCACATCCGCCTGAGCCTATAGCCTAAACCTAAGTCGGAACCTAAGCCTAACCTTTTTTCGACTATTCTACTATTTTTTGCCATTTTTCGACTATTGTTTGCCTTTTTTCGACTATTTTTTCGCCTAACTGTATATATTTTTACTTTTTGTTAGAAGTTATTGGAACGTCTGCTTTTGACTATATATTTAACGACTGTTTTTTTACTATTTTTTGACTATTTAACGACTGTTTTTGTCTGAATGACTCGTTTTTACCGACTATTTATAATCTAATTATGCGCCAGTCTAATTATAATAGGCGTTATTCAGTCGTTAAAAGGGCGTTAACATGGGGTCTTTTTTTCCTGTGGTCAGTGTATATATATTCAATATAGTCGTCTCCAGTCTGTAGATCTGTAGAGATCTCTAGATTGTTAAAAGATGGAATGGAAA
>JASANF010013412.1:0-72712 GCA_030248245.1 Trissonchulus sp. WLG1_4
AAATGATTCTGTCTCTACTAAATTTCATACGATGTTTATATGTACACTAGTATAGATCTACTTTTTCGATTAGCTGCCCAACCGAATTGTTCAATACCATGGTTCAAGCCACACTGCTAAAGTGCCCTAAGAATGGTCATTTGCTTTTTTGTGCTTCTAATTCTTTATGTGTTTTCATTTGTCTCCTTTAGGCTCTACCCGGATTTAATACGGACATAGCTTTATCCTGAGAAACTGATGACTTCAAAACACCTGTATTTGTTTTTATAGGTCTATTTTGTAGTGCTCGCATAGTGTAACATTTACAGTGTACCCAACTACAGTATATACTGTACAAGAGTTGTAATCTAATCAGCCTTTGTAGTGACATTAGTTACTGATAAGCTAAGACAAAGCAATGTATTCTGTCCTGAATTAGGTTAACTAGGAGGGGATTGGGTAATGTTTTCAAACGGGACGGGCTGTCGTATGTCAAAAATAAAACTGCCAAGAATTGTTAGTCTTCACAGGCTAATACTATCTTTTTTTCGTAAAACAAGTTGTTAATGAATGTTATTGAGGTACAGCAGTAGCGTAACCATCCCCACCTCAAGCCATGTTTTGCTTGTGTCAGTAAATTGGGTGACGATAAGCCAATATCGAATGTTTGCCTGTTTGCGCCATTGCTGTTTAATGTTTTGGTCACGTTGTTTGGGTTAATATTTGGGTTGCAATTCGTAAACCTTTTGGCAGAGTTTCCCTCAGAATTGTTGATGCTCAGAGTGTTTTTCGTAAACTAAAAAATAGTAACTTTTTTGGAATAGGAAGTAAAACTTTCGGTCAGAAGATTGAGTGTTGCTTTTGGTTCATTCGTGGTTATTAGTAAATTTTGATTTCTTGTTAAATTTACTATTTGATGTTTTTAAATCCCTACAAATTAGTAAATAAATCATTTTATTCGATATTATTGTCTGTATTTTTTATGTTTTCTTTGATGTCTTTTCTAATATAAATTCGTTCATAGATCTGATAACTTTTCTATTTTTTCTTTAGAGCTTAAGTGAAGTCGCGAGGCATGTAATAGCTAAGTGATCTAATTTGATTGTTACTACTCAAATATTTATATTTATTTGTATTCCTTATCTTTTATTAATTTGTATCTTTGAAATACGTTTAAATTTCTTAATTGAACTGTAAGCTCTTATTGACTTTCTACTCTATTTGTGTACACAACACTTGTAAATATGAGTTTCTTTGGTTATGGTAAGAATAAGTCGAAGTCATTGGATTTTCGCGATGTGGAGTCTCATGCATTTCTCTCCCAAACCAGAGAGTAAGCATCTTTAGATCATGTGCAAGGTTCATTTCTTCTGATCGTTGCATTATGCATTATGTGCGTATCGCCGGCGACCATCGCGTTTTTGCTGTGTTAGGGTCTAATATAATTGGATGTTTAACGTTTCATACACGTTGTAGGTTTAGGTTTGGAGATTTAGCACAAAGCTGATGCTGAATTAGTCAGAGGCTGAGGTTCAGTGGACAATGAAAATTCTGGTCGAAACTGCTCATAACTTATGTATTGAAAAATTTGAAAACTACATAAGCCTTAGTCTGAGCCCAAACGATGCCTGATCCTGATAGTAACCTTGCGAGTAAGTCTACGTCAAAATCTTAAGCTTAAACTAATTTTTTTGAAAACACACACACACACACGTGTAGAAGCTTGCGAGAGAAGTCAAGTGTGATAACGGCCCTCTCTGTTTCAGAAAGGGTGACCCCCAGCTGCAGCACGGTCAGTACAAGTCGTTCGATGCGGTGGAAGACCCGGCGGGCAAGCCAGTGGAGGGGGGCGGGGGCAGTGTGGGGGAAGTGTACCATGCCACTGCCTCCGACTCCCCCAAGACAGACCACTGCCACACCACTGAGCGAAACGTGGCCGACTGGAAGGCTCGCCGTACACTCATTTATGCCATCATTATATGTCTGATTTTTATGCTGGCTGAAGTCATAGGTATGGTTTTGAGGATTTGTATACTGTGAGGGTTTTGTCGTTTCCTATCACTGTGTTATCGATTAAGCCCAACCCCCCCCCCACCAAGCCCAAAAACCCAAAAAAAAAAAAAAACACAAACCCCCCCCCCACTTAGTCTACCCTTGCCCCGTCCTACCAAACACGACGCGCCCTAACTGTTGGTAGCATTCGCTACTGAAACCCAGGATCACCTACCTTCATGTAACGTCGACATTTTATTTTGTAAATTTAGTTTGAGGTTTGTTAAACTTGGTTTAATTAGCATAAAGCATTTTTTACTGTAAAAGGGTTGATAAACTACAAGAAGTGGCTTAATTTATCTATGCTTAATATTACCAAGAGTACATAATAGTGTATCACTCTATATAGAGTGAGACACTATTATGTACTCTTGATATTACTTATCTGTCTTTACTCCAAAAAATTATCGACACGTAGTGTTGTGCTAAGCTGTAGCTTGGATTTTTGCTTATACGTACTTACGCTTCTTCAGTGTTCAAACTTTAAACTTTTTCAGTGTTTTTTGTAAATCTATTTCTTCAGGGGGCAGTTTGGCTGGCAGTCTGGCGATTATGACGGATGCAGCGCATTTGTTGACGGACTTTGCCAGTTTTATGATTTCGCTGTTTGCCCTGTTTGTTGCTTCCCGACCCGCCACCCAGCGAATGAGTTTTGGATGGCATCGCGCTGGTAAGCATACTTTTTTATTTATTTCGATACAAATAGGATAACTCCGCTTCAAAAGCGGCTGCTTTCTTCATTTTTGTCTCAGTACTTCAGCGAAAGCAGTGACCAGCATGTATTGTAATTCTTTTTATGCAAAAAATAAATAATTACGCGGCGGCTAGCGTAATTATAGAAGACTGTTGTGCGAGCGTGTGTCAGAGCAAAGATTACATGTACGGTCATAGGAAAGTAATCTCATGGAACAGTGTTGCGATAAAGCGTGTTGCGGCAATGTTTCGTAGATTAGTTATCAGCGTGTTTGGAGCCAAGAGAATTCAGACCTTAGATGCCGTTGTGATTGTGATCTGTGTGATGTGGGTTGGACCGACATTACAAGTTCGTATCGGCCATCTAAATCGGCAGTCTACGTGTTGAGTCTCGACTCTTTTCTCAAAACTTTCTCCCTCTTTCATCCACTGGAGAAGCAGTCGCAATAGTGAGTGACCCAAAATTTTAAAGACATTTCCGTTTTCCAATGTTTAAAACTATGATTTTGTCACTGCAAAAATGCCATCGTAAATTAGTTTTTTACGATACAGTACTGTGCGTAAAAAAGCTCCCTGTTCGTCGGCGTACGACGAGTTTCATCCTTCGCGAAAAGTGACGAACGGTGGCCGGAAAGTGACGAACAAACAAATTTTAATTTTTCACTTTTTTACATTGAAAATGTGTTTTGGAGCACTTTTTAAAAAATTTTTGTTCGTCACTTTCCGGCCAGCCTCTGAGCCTTGGTCACTTTTCGCGACGGATGAAGCTCGTCGTACGCCGACGAACAATGAACTTTTTTGCAAACTATAACTTTTGATACGGCGTCAGCGGTTGCCGACACTACAACTGAGGTTCGCACGCGTTTTCTGGCGTGCATATGCATCGTTACCTATTAGGGCCTAACCATACTATCTTTAATAATAATATGTACGTAATTTTGGAACCCAAATTGAGCCGAAAAAGATCGCTATTGCGGCACCCGGAAACGCAAATTAAAACTCATCATTATTTTGTGATTGTAGCTCATGTGTAGATTTATAAAATTAAATTGTCTTTTTTGAATTTTTCTGATATGGCAACATTTTTAACCTTTAGCGCTGACATTGCCGGCTAAGCTAAAACTGAGAGTCTTTATGTTTAGTTATAAATGTTTGCTTTAAATTATTTTGGTGCCGCGTTTTATATTCGAAGAATATCCTCAGCACTGTAAGCATGTCGTAACGAATTCTATCCAAAATTAATTTAGCATTTACTAGCAAAACGTGCTTGTTTTAATTTAATATACCTAATTAATAAAACACTATTTATCAAGTTGGCATCTGAAAATTCATTCAATAGCACAGGGCAAGTCAAGTTGAAATGAGCATCAGATTTAATCGACTGATAATGAGTCTATAGCCTTTTTTAATAAATTAGAGCGTTGATTGATACACCTTTTTTCAGAAGTTCTTGGGGCGGTTTTGTCGGTCCTGCTGATTTGGGTGGTGACGGGCATTCTGTTCTACATGGCCGTTGAACGAATTGTGAACAAGAATTACGATATCGATGCCAAAATCATGCTCATTACTGCTGCAATCGGAGTCACGGTTAATATTATGTATGTTCAGTCAGTTCCTTGTTTCGATACATAAGGTAAAGAGTGTATTGAAGTTAGGTGCTGTTTTTGAATTATTATGTATAGTTTTAAGTAGGATTTTCATTGAAACAGCTGTGATTCATACTTACAGCCGTATTTCCGCTAAGCTGACACAGGATAATGCTAATTTTGCGGGACATTCCACTAATACATGTAACGGGGTCAGAATTTCGCTCCTCCATCGCCTCTTCGTGCTATTCCAGAAAGTACCCTAAAATTAGAGAAAATTTTAAAAAATTGTCATTTTTACCCACTTTGCCCAGATTTTTGTAACCCTTCCCAATGAACTCTCGATTTTCGATTCCTACCATCTTACCCGTTGCATGTATGCTTTTAACTGTGCTCTTTCTTTCAGACAACTCCTAGTCAGCTTTTAACTTGTATGTACTCTTATACCTGAACTGAAATGGTTTTTTGAAACCTAAATGGTTTAGGGTGGAGGTGGACAGACAAATTGCAGCAAATTGGATTTGCTAATTGCATGTTTGTTTATAATTAATATTTATGTATGTATCTTTGTGCATGTATATTTATATAATTGCAAGAACACAGTAGTAAAAACTGTAGTATATATACAACCAAGCTGTTGTGATTGGTTCTATTGATTTTGCAGAATGGGCATTATGCTGCACTCGTCAGGTCACGGTCACAGTCACGGGGGTGGGGGGCACGGACACAGTCACGCAGGGGGAGGGGGCGGGAAGGCCAACATCAATGTCCGGGCTGCCTTCATTCATGTGATCGGCGATTTCATTCAGAGTCTGGGTGTGCTCGTGGCTGCTTTTGTTATATACTTTCATGTAAGGATGGCTTGGGTTTGGGGAGTTGAATTTAATATTGACGCTGTAAATAGTTTAGTTTGTACAGGTAGTATTCTAAGGCATTAAAGCTAGGGCTGAGGTTAAGTAGTCAAATGGATAAGATTTCCGAACTGTGGATTTGGTTAAAATTAATAAACAGCAGATTACAAAAACTATCTGAGCATTGTCCTTGATAAATTGTGATTTTTAATCCTTACACTTGTGTTTTTGTCACGTACAGAGATACATTATGGTCTGTGACAATTAGGCAGCAATAAGCGCGACTGTCTCCTATATGGTTGTTCTGGCGGACTTTTAATTATTTTACTTTTTGGGGTACTTTTTTGACATGTTAGGTGATAACTTTTATGGGGAGTTGGGATGTAGTGGAGTCTGCACACTCTTCCTTTCCCTTGCTATGTAGGACAGGTTGATAATATCCTATATTGCATATAGGATTGTCATGATGCATAAATGGTGGTATATTACTGGTATATTGCAATTCCAGCTGTTGCCACTGTGTTGTCCATTCATGAGCGCCTAGAGCGCATCCTTAGTGAGCCACTAACTTGAATACTTTTTGTGAAATTCAATTTAGGTTTGTTTTGATTTCAGCCAGATTTGATGATAATCGACCCTATTTGTACATTTTTGTTCTCAATTCTGGTGCTAATCACGACCATAGCTATTCTGAGGGATGCGCTCAACGTACTTATGGAAGGTAATTATGAATTGTTTTTTTCTGTTTTTTTAGTGTGCCATTTTTTAGTAATACTATGATTTGCAAATGCTTTTATAAAGTTATGTGTCTCGCCTTTATGAAAGAGAACAGTTTTAGCGTGAGCTAATTTGTCAGTGTGGGTACATTTAAGACTGCATCTCACTAATTGAACTTGAAATTTTGGTAACTCGCAGCTGCCAACTAAAATTCTGTACAGTTTAGCTAACTTTTATGACTCCAAACTTATGAATATACGAAACATGTTCCTGTAATTCATAACCGTAGGCGTGTGGGTCCTTTGTACTAACCTCTATAATTGCATTTCTACAAGGCTCATTCTGTTCTGCCGGCTATTCTAAATTGGAGTAATTTTTATGTTTTAGGAACGCCTCGCGGAATAGACTTCAAGAAGGTGACAGAGAGTTTGCTCGGATTGCCAGGTGTCATACGGGCCCATGACATTCGTATATGGTCCTTGACTATGGATAAAGTTGCCTTTTCAGCCCATTTGGTGATTGGTAAGAAAACTATTTTAGAAATGGAGTTTACGTGGGTGACCCTCTAACGGGAGGGGGTGACAGGTGGGTTTCACCCCCGTCGTTAGGTTAAACATTCATCTGCTTACAACTTATTCGGCCCCTTTAACGATCGGGGTTACATACCCCATAAGCAAGCCAAATTTAACTAACGTCGTGTTCGAAATAGCTGACAGTCACCCCTCTTCAGCCGTTAACCCGGTCACCCCCTTCGGTTGCTTATGTATGACATTGAGTGTCTACCGTCTAGTTGGGTCGTGTCTGGTGTAATGCTGTCTGTTCTTTGTTTCCCTTTGACACTGACTGGTGCGTTTCCCCCTGACACTGAGTGGTGCGAAGTTGACCTCTAGATCGGGACCATTGGGTCAACTTTCTAATTTTAGTCTCCTTTCAGGATAGGATTTGTGGTACTTTTTAGTTTTGAATACTTATTTTTAGGCATTATTATAGCTTTTAGCACTTTAGTATTAACCTGTTCTGTCGAATTTTAGTTTAACCTTCATGTTCATTTTTGCCCCTATAACTCTGTCACTGCACTCTTTGTTCCAACTCTTGTTCTTATGAAATTGACACTCTATCTTAAGCTCAGTTCAGGAAAGCCGTCTGCATAGTATATCGTTAATATTTGCTTACCTAATCTATTGGTCCCGGTAGTACCAAGAGTACATATTGGAATATTGAACAAATGTTACTATTATGCTCTATCAAGAGTACATGATAGGTAAAAAGATTATATTGTATAGAAGTATACTCTTGTTGCCATTTCTTTTACTAAATTTTTGAATGCTCTTGGTGGAAGGTTTGTTTCAGAGGACACAGCTGACGCACACGAGGTTCTGCAGCAGGCGGGCACCCAACTGAAGGAACAGTACAACGTCTATGACTGCACACTGCAAATCGAACGATTCACAAGAGACATGGATGCATGTTTCAAATGTGAACAACCCGCTAAATAAATATGCTTGCTCGATAAGTTGTCCCTAAGCACATTTTTTGCTGAAATCTTTGAGAACAGTTGCTCAAGTTGTTATTTTTTTGGACAACGTTTTTGTTTTCTAAGTTTTGTGTTTTCAATTGTTTTTATTCCGCCTAAAGGCGGAATATTTGGAAAAGGTTCGTAGCACCAAGAGTACATGCTTGGTGCTACGAGCCACCATAGGGCCTATGCTTACCATGGGCCTAATATATGGCAGTCTTTTTTTTCTGCCAATGGGGGCCTAAAACTGTGATAGCAACCTAAAATCAAAAACAAATACAATATTAAGGATGTCCTAGGTATTCTCTAAATTTATGTTTTGAATTTAAAAAGTTTTACTACGTACGTATATTGTTTTCGGCGGATTTTATTGTTCACGCCCAAGCCCCCCTTGGCTGTCTGGCCTTTGACGGACAGCCGTCAAAATGGCCAGCCAATCAAATTCATATGCAAATAAGTTTTTGGTGATCAACCAATGATCATGTCCTGTCGTCTACGTACATGAAATGCCAGCCAATCCGTTTGAAATGGGCGGGGCGATTGTCAGAAATTATGCAAATTAGTTTCACAGTTAGGGTCAGTCAGTCATCAGTCAATCAGTTCATTGCCGGCAGTGGAGGTAGGAAGCGGCAGCAGTTAGCAGTCAGGCAGTACGCAGCAGTGGTGGAGAGAAAGATGTACCATCACCTTTATCCCAAATGCCCTTTTCAGGGCAAGATTGGTTTTGAATTAAAAACTAAAATTTGTTTGAAACACTCACTGCTCTTTGAAACTGCAAACTTCCAAAAGTGGTAGCGACCCAATTATCTGGCGACCTATCTGCAATAATATGTATAACTTGATGCACTGATAGGATTAACAGATGATTCGAATTCGAAGCGTTTTGACTGAACTGAGAAATCGTACACCCTTTACGATTTTGGTTTCTTTTGAGTTCTCAATGTTGCAGAATTGCGGTAGTTACAGCCCAAGACACTAACATGCTAGTCAAAAACCCAGGCCCAGCGCAACTAAACCACTAACCAGAGCTGAGACAACAGCGCACAAACCAAGATTCTAAGCAACAGCAGTGAGCAGACCAAACAAGAGCTGAGACAACAGCGGACAAACCAAGATTCTAAGCAACAGCATAACTAGAGCTGAGACATCAGCGCACAAACCAAGATTCTAAGCAACAGCAGACCAAACCTTAGCTGAGACAACAGCGCACAAACCAAGATTTTAAGCAACAGCAGTGAGCAGACCAAACAAGAGCTGAGACAACAGCGGACAAACCAAGATTCTAAGCAACAGCAGATTAACTAGAGCTGAGACATCAGCGCACAAACCAAGATTCTAAGCAACAGCAGACCAAACCAGAGCTGAGACAACAGCGGACAAATTAAGATTCTAAGCAACAGCGGACCAAACCAGAGCTGAGACAACAGCTGACAATAAGATTCTAAGCAACAGCAGACCATACCAGAGCTTAGCCCGCTGACGTTAGTGACCGTCAATAACGGACAAACCAAGGCTCAAAGCAACAGGGGCAAAGCCAGAGCCCAGACAACCTGACAACAGCGGACAAACCAAGAGCCCATCGAACAGCTGTCAGACAGACAATTTGGCAAGCCAGAAAACTGAGCAATGAAGAAACTGCAGAACCCAGTTCAGTAGACTATGACAAAGGACGAAGCTGGGCAGAGATAACTGCATGATGACAGTTCAAACCGACATGAGGATGAGGACTTGTCCACTTTCAGACTGAAATATGGATTTTGTTATTCTGCACAAAAATAACTAAAAATGCCTGGGCTTTCTGACTGGTTTATTTATAGTCTACAAATTTGTGATCATACTTAAAACTTTGCTAAGACCAAGAACACAAACAGGCAGCAATCTCTGCTAGGTTTGGTTATCTCTGCTAGGTTTGGTTAAAGCAGAAGCTCATATCGTTAAGTATGTACCTAGGTACTATGTGAATAAAAATCTTACATAAGTAGCATTGTTTGACCCAACTTCACTTTGACGCACTATTATGCAGTATCCCATGTGACTAATAAAATAAACAGAAGTTGCCGTTTCAAATAGAGTGCACCCGCCCACCACCGGGATTTCGGGCTGATCTCTAGCAAAGACTAACGGTGGACTGCACCAAATAGGATTAACTGACGATTAGCTTAAACTGGTTTAGCTTAGGCTATATTCCTTAAATTGGTTGAATTGCGAGTTTACTGGAGTTTAGTTTCAGCTCAGACTTAAGTTAATCCGATTTGGTGCAGTCCACCGTAGTTAGTGACCTCCAACATTTGCTATGCAAGTGCTGATTTCTGGACTGTAATATTTAATTTCACGCCACTATGGCGGAATTTGCCCCTTTTAGGGGCCTACTTGTTTTAAGTTTGGTACCTAACCAAAGAAAGCTGTAGAAGCACAACGGATTCCATTCTATTGGTTTTTGCATAAAAACACAATAGTGCCGTCGGAAACTATTTTGATTCTAATGTTTTTATGTGAAGCCGACATTCACAAAACAAACTTGTTAGCCTGCATAGTAGATGATGGATGTCTGGAATTTTACTCATGAATCAACCTCTTATGTAAATGTACTCTGGTAAATTTCCAACTAAGCACGTGACTTTGCGTACATTCAGACTTTCTTAGTTATAAAAGTTCTGAGCTGACATTTTCTAGACTTAAATTTTAACTTGATGTGAGTTTTAGAAGGACTTAACACGTAGTATCAGGCTAATCGTCGTCAGAGGGCTTTATTAAAAAACTACTTACATTTATCCCATTTAAAAACTAAACCAAAAACGAACGGAACGATTTAAAAAGCAGCGATATCGGGTCATCATATTTTTTTGGGCCAAAATCACCGGTTCGACATGTCTTACAGGGTCCGGTTCACCGGCGTTTTTTTTGCCTTATAAGTCCGTTTTTCTTAGATAAGCGTAAAAATATCAAATAAATGCTCAAATAAATAAAAAATAAATAAATAAATAAATGTCTTTAAATTTCATGCAATCATTTCGGCGTCTGATCGCTAGCTAACTTGACAATTAATTGTAATTACTTAATAGATTTGCTTAAAGTTAATAATGTGATATTTTAACACGAATTTTAGCTAAACGAATTTTACGTTTTAACTTTTGTGTATTAATTATGTCAATTCTTGAAAGTACACTATTTGCTGCTGTACCTAATTTGTTCCTTCAATAAGATGTCATCTGTACATGCGCTCTGATCTCTTTGAAATCATCGTCAATAAAATTATTTTACTTTTTGCGTTCCCTTCTGCACCTATTTCGCATTTATAATGATTAGCATTCCCAACGTTAACTTGTCAGCACAGCACCAGTTTCTGTGCAGGTTTCTACCTTAGTCTCAGTTTGCAGAAATTACGGTGAACAAGCCCAATCTGCGGCAAAAGGATTCAGTAAGCATCAAGAATTTATTTTTAAGCACATTGGCCAGAGGCCATCGTAAACCTGTTGGGCCAGCTACAGCACTTATTTACTTGATTTATCTTCCATACAAAACGTCTTCTTTTGCAACCATTTTAACAAAATTTGACCAAAGTGCACAATGGATACGGGATCAAGACTTAAAATAAGTTATTGCTACAAACAGTTAACAGCTAATCGACTTAGCGAATATTGCGTAAAATTTAAAAAAGTTATCTCAGGCTGGGCTCGATCCAGCAAACTTTTGGTTAAGAAACCAATGCGCTAGTACTCTGCGCCACGGAGACCACAAAGAAAGATCGTTTAGTTAGTAGTTTAGAATATGTTAGGTACCAGTATTTTAACGCTGGGGTGGACCTGGGCCACCTTTAACAAAATTTTCCAAGAGCGAATTAGTCCTAAATTTTATGATTTTGCAAATACGGATTCATGTGCTGAGTTATATAACTGTTTTTGGATCTTGATTAGTATATTTAATGTTGCCGATTTGCGCAGGATAATTTATATCCTATTAACAATATCTTATTAATTATATATATACTTTTAGTGAAGTCTTGGGACTCTACTGATCTGTGTGGTCGAGTGGTTAGTTTGCTAGATTCGTAATCATGAGGCTGTAGGTTCGATTCTAAGGTGGTCACTTTTTGGCAGTTTTTCCTGTTGCGCCACAGCGCAACAGGTACTTTATACTTGGTTTGTATAGGATTTGCAGAATCTGTAAATTAACACACTTACCTGACAGCATGCCTACCTTTTGTGTTGTGTGCGTGTGTTTGCTCCTACCTTTGCTGTAGTAATGTGTCGGTCATCAGACTGCTATTAACGCCATGCTATATGCACTGCACTACCTATATAACTAGACTATTATATGCATATAATAACAGCGCATTCAATCCATCTCAAACTGATGAAATTGAAGCTTCAAAAAAACGGAGAAGGAATCGAACCGTCAATTTTCAGATTAATAATCAGAAACTCTACCATCTGAGCCACCGCTTCGTGACCGTCACTATAAATAACTGATATAGTGAATTTATTGGGACCGTGCAGGGGAATCGTGGTTTTAGCAATGATCACTTAGCACACATTGTGACACGAGACTTCCTTTTCACAAGAATTTTATACGTTTTAAAAAATAATGGTTTACCAATGATTATCTCGGGAAATCAGGTTGACACATCAAAATAAATGATATCTCACGCTGCATAGTATTTATCAGTCATCAATAGTGTTAGACTTTTAAGTAAAGACAGTACAAGCCGGAATAGCTTAGTTGATAGAGCGTGAGACTACAGATCTAAAGGTACCTGGTTCGATCCCGGGTTTCGGCTCTTTTTGAAAATTCAGGCTTTATTTTTTAACTTTTAATTGGCATTTTTTTGCACATTTTTTTGCCCAATAGTGCTTTTTTAACTAGTACTAAAAACAAATGTTGCTTTTTATGAGTTTTACTTTTTGTCATCTATGTAACGCTGATCTGTACTCACTCATATAGCTTATGAACGCAGTGTTGTTTCGAAAATTAAACTGTCTGCGTTTTATTTTCTTTGGAATATACATAGATACAGCAACTGAGTTACGAAACTCTTTAATCAACAGACGCGGTTTTCTACTTTTACATTAGAGCGTGTTTATCAATTTTTGTATGAGTGAATTTGGAACGGCTAAGCAGTAAATCTGTGCAAATGAATAACAGGATTTCATATAATTTTGTCCACAAAATTGCCGCGTTTGATATTTTCTCTGGAATTGTGACACTCAGACCTCACCATGAACGACTGTCCCAAGACATAATATGAAAAGTGTCATGCTCTTCTTAATATTTACGTACTTTTTGTTTGCGATTAGTTTTTAATGCGCAACAGGCCTAATGTTGTCAAACGTTAACCCTTCTAACTTCTCACTCACTGAACTACTTTTGCAGTAAACTTTTACTTGTTTGCTGGCAGTCTTTTGCATTTCGAATTACTTCTCATTCTCAAGAACAGCCCCGATCTCAGCAACACAGTGAAACTACAAGGCATTTTAGTGTGACAGTTGCATAGCTACAATAGAAGATGTGTAAAACACACTCCGCACATACACACTTTAACGCTAGAACTGTGTTAAAGATACCAGAATCAAAATTAAAGACCTGTTGGGCTGTGGCCCAACAGGAAAAAGTTCAAGTTCAAACCCATATGTCATGTTGCAAAATAAGATCACTCGAACACATCAGTTAGGGACAGTTGACTGACGTTTGCAGTTTCCTTACGCAGCGAAAGAGATCGGGGATTGGTCTCAGTATTTAGTGTTATGCGGTCTGTGGTGCATCGTCTTGTTTTTTCAGTGTTGTCGATAGTCGTGTCGTGTAGTCGATTTGCTTCCAAAAGAAAAGTTGAATTTTTGTTGATACATTTTAAAAGTATAGATTGATGATCATAATGGAGTTGTGTTCTTCCACTTACTACATTTAGTTTTACAAAAAGTTTTTATATTTATTTTTTATCTGTACTACAGAAATATCCTCAGCCTACACTTTAACCTGTGGTTAAGGATAGCCTAACTTTATCCATGAGGAATTTTGATAATACAGCCCCAGAAGCCTTAATTTCTTCAGTTTGACTTCTCGACGTTCTGTATTCCTCATCAAGCAAATTTTTGGTGTACCGCAGCTGCATCTACAGAGACTGAAGTTAATGGTTTTATAGCCCGTTTTATTAGCTCAACTGTCTAATTTAGTAAAACACAAAGTTTCAGTCATTTAGAGCTTTGCCTGAAAGTTACCTGTCATCTTCAAATATCCGCATCATATTATGTATCTAAGTAGAGTTAACGTTCTTGTCCGGCTCACATGTGTTTAAAGATGAAGCGAGGTTCCTCCCTTTTTCAAGGGCGTGTTTTATCAGTCAAAGGCAAGGGAACAATTAACTCTGCTCGCTCACCTGAACGTGCGTCCGTGACCGAATTTTGGCTCAGAGGGTGCTGAAAGGCAAAGGCTGAAATTTATCACTTCAATGACTGAAACTTATATCCACAAACTCGCCTAAAAATACAAGCTTTGTTCGTTTTGGAATGTTTTTTGCGTACCCTTAACTGGAGATTCTGGTTTAGGCAACACGCTATGCAACCAGAAACCGGTGTGTGGTCTCGTTCGCAGGTTTTTTTGAGACAAAAGGGAGCCATGTATTCTAAACTATTTTCTTTCTTCATGTTCCCTACTGGTTTGTTTGAATTTCATCCCCCCCACGAGGGCCTGGCCTGGCCACATTAGGTGCTGTGTGCTGAGGCGAGATGACAGGAAAAGCTAAAAATCCGCTGAGCGATTCATCTGAAAAGCAAGGGCGGCGGCAGCCAGCTCCTACTCCTGCTAGAGTGTGTGTGCTTGACAACGCCAAGAGTACACTTAAGGAGGGTGGCCCCGACCTATTATATCCCAGTATATTATATGCTTAACATATAAAGCTTGGTCTCTATCTGAGCTTGGGTTCTCTGCTGGGGCTAGCTTTAAGTTTATTCAATTGTCTAAGGGCTTGAACGTAAGACTCTGGTAAGAAAGAGAGAACTCTCCATTCGTGACAAGGTATTGGCACTTTAAGTGTTATCAGTCTCTGAGGTAACATTTCAGACCACCGCGCGCCGCTCCCCATCTAGGCCTGCTGATTTAATAAATCCCATATTAATTAGAATTTATCGCTTTCTCTTGTATTTATTAGTCCGCTTTATTTCCAATTTTTTCATCATTTTTTCTAACCGTCTAGGTTTGGAAGGTTACTATAATTTATTACTATAAAACTAGAAAGTGTTCCTTGTTTTTTTTCGTTGCGCATTTTTTATTGCATTTATCAGGCTGCGGTTCTGGATTTATCTGGTATCGCGGAAACAGTCGAATTCAAATGAACAGTCGCGATACCAAGAGTACATACATAACAGTGAAAACCAGAGAGAGACTCTCCAGACTCCAGCGTGTTATAGCACAGGCAGATGCACTCGTCGTTTTCGGCCAACATGTTTAAAGCCTGTTTCACACGATGGGGAAAACGCGTGGGGTGCCCCGAGGGGCACCATGTGGCATCGTGTGACACCCCATGGGGTGCCCCGAGGGGCACCATGTTGAAATATGTGGCATCGTGTGACACCCCATGGGGTGCCCCGAGGGGCACCATGTGGAAACATGTGGCATCGTGTGACACCCCATGGGGTGCCCCACGTGGGGAAAATCAGTATCGCTCGCCATGGGGTGCCCCACGTGGGGATTCCCCACGTTTTTCCCCATCGTGTGAAACAGGCTTAAGATTTCGTAAAGTTTACTTGCAGAAATATTACAGAACGTTAGCAAATACCTTTGGGGACATTTTGGCGAACTTTAAGTGAAACGGATGAAGAAACTTTTTAGATGTAATCTTTTATCAATTTCTCAAAAGTTTCTCAAATATTTTTGCTGAAAGTTTGTCCATAAAGGTATTTGCAAACCTTGTGTGATATTTTTGCACCTAAATTTTGTATTGAGTTTGTGTGTTCCAAAGAATCTACGCGCTGATTGGTAAGCTACAGAATTGTGTATAATCTTGGGTTAATCAACATTTACACATCGCTTGTAAACTTATCCGTAAACTTGTACACTTAATTTATAAGCTAATTCGAAAAGTTATTAAGCCGAACTAACACTTTTGAATTTTTTTGTGCACTAATTTTTTTCGATGATTTCTGTTTCCTCCCAATCCGGTAAAAATCTAAAATGCGGAGCCCGGAAAAGAGCCATAAGCCTGTCCACTTTTACTCGTTCACAACAATATATGTATATACTATAGCCAACCATACATGTACACGGGGTCTCGGTCGGGGGGGGGGGGGCTTGTCCCAGAATTTTCGAAATTTTAGGGGGGCTTGTCTCGACTTTTCGGGGGCTGAAGCGGACAAAAACGCAAAAATTTCGAATTTTTGCCAAAAAAGGCTCAGCCAATGTTTACTCGTCATAACAATTTAGAGCCAAATGCATTTCATAATCTGGCATCAACTCAACTTTCTTTATAAATATCAAACTACTAAATGTCTCTCTTTACTTTCGCCGGTTCAAATGTAGACCTAACTCTTGGTAGGCTGGGTCGGAAGGCTAATGTATACATGAGACTTGCTGAAGTTTAGGCTTGTTTAGGGAAATAGGGCCGGCCGGTTACTTTTTCCCCAGCAATGTGCCTAATATTAAGTCAGGGTAGAGGCATATTTATCTCCTGATTACAAGATACACTGGCTTTATCCCGGCCCCACTATTAACTCAGACCCTAAACGCGATCAATATAGAAAAAATACGCCAAGGCTACTTACATATTCAGATAACTTTGGCTTGACACCAGGATGGCGGGTTAAGGAGCAATTTGGGACATTACCGTTTAGACGGACTGCTACTTTACTTACCTCAATTGTTGTTTACTTTTTAATGGATTCACTCTGATGTAATATGTCATATGATTATTGAAGGTTCGGATCGGTTCTAAATTTTCAAATCGGTTCCGTTTCCATTTGGCAAAGTGATTCCGGTTTCGGTTCTGGTTCTATCGGTTGAAATGGAACCGATCTGAGCACTAGGTTGGCGAGAGATGACATCTAGATTTTGATTGGACAGGCTGAAGCTGTTATTGTTGTCATCTGTTGATATTTGGCTATCGTGCTGTGTGCCTGAGTGAGATTGTGACTGTGTTGTGCGACTGCGAGTGGATTGAAGGGAAAAAGGAGTGGAGAACAAAATTTGAGCTGAAATGTCACCGAACATGAGTTCGAACTGAACTTGTAATAATTGCTGTTAGTACTCTTGCTGTTACTGATTGTCCATATAATTGTTTGTTTCGTTATAGTTTTCGTAAACCGTTGACCTGAGTTGTGACATTGAACTATTTTTTGCAGCAAGTATAGGAGCAATTGCCTTAGGCACAATTGAACCCGCTACGAAAGCGCTCCTTAATAGCTCGGATTCACAGGGACAACTACATATTAAGTGACCTAGCATATTTGGCCTAACATACCTGTCCTTTCCCGTAAGTCCGACTACCCTGCCTCACTCTAGTGCACCTGAAGTTAACTAATTCAGCCGGTACTCTTTAAATATCTATAAGCAAACCAAACAGTACATACCCTCCCCCTATCTGTTACAGACTTGAGGATTCAGCTGGTTTAATTGCCACAAACACTGCATTTCGATGAGTAGCTTTTTTATACATACTTATTAATTGTTTTGGTAGAAATTGGGATTCAATCAAGCTACGATAAGTACATAACATAGTCTATTCTGTCGGTGAGTAGTAGTAGTACAGTAGTAGTAGCATTAGTAGTAGCAGTAGTAGTAGTGGAGTACTGGTAGTGACCTAGTACTGTACCTATATTATGACTTTGGGCCTAGTAGTAGTACCACGATAAAGTTGAAGCTAAAGGTATGACATCCCGGCGTCGCGTTCGGTTGATCCATCGGGACGGTGTTTACCTGATGCCATCAAATCAACCCTTGGGCGACAAGGGGTATGAAGCCTCTCTCAAGTGACTACACTCATCAGTGAGGAATCCCTTAAGCCCGGTCTTTTCATGGACCTCCTACATATATCATGTTAAAAAAGTCCTAAAATAGCTAGATTGGCATTACCCCACATCTGCGCTTCATGTCAAGGATTAGCAACCTATTGCTTTTTCTGCTGACAAGCGAACGTTGAATTTTGCTTGCCATCTGTCATTGCAAGAAAAATTTTATTGCGAAATGTACTAGCTCCTTATTTCAGCAATATATTTCACGCTGAAGTGCCCTATGTTGCACTTCACTTTATTTTGCAGTTTTTCTTCTAAACCGCTCTTCAAGTTAACCTTTGTGTACTTTTCCATGTTATGCTTGCAACATAAAAAAATTCTAGTAACTGACATAACCTTGATCCTTTTGACCAGTACCTGATATAATTGATTTTATTGAATGCTGATATGAAGAGTACATACAAGAGTAGCAGTAACATACAACGTATACAAGAGTTTTATAAAAGTGGGACATTATTATGTATGTACAACGTAGACAAAAGTTGTATAAGACTGAAACACTCATATACATATGTACTCTTCCTGATATTGATTGTAAGCAGCTGATAATGAAATTATGACCATGAGGTTACATACCTATCGGTATATGTACATACTTATCAAAGTTCAGTTTTAATGGTAATAACAAATAAGGAGACTGTATGTACGTATAATGAGAAAATATTTTCTGTACAGAGAATTAGATTCATGCAATAAGTGCGTTAAAAGTCAAAAAATCAGCGCGCTACTAGAACTTAAGTCCCTTCAAGCCGGAGGTTGGCTTTAATGGCATTTAAACAGTGTCGTGCGACGAACTAATAGTATTATTACTAAGTTTGGTAAAGGAAAGGGACCTATGTATGTAAAAATTCAAAGTTGAATTCTGCTATATTGAAAGAAGCAGGAAGAAACTAAAATCTAGTCAATAAAAATAGAGTATTCTGGACAACAAACCAGCAAAAATGGCTAAATTCTAATTCAATTATTTATCAACTGGTCTGACACAGTGTCGCAAAAAAATTTTTAAAACACAGGTCACAGAAAACTACCTACTATTTTCATGCCGACCTAGACTTTACATTAATTTAAAATTTAATAGGGTGTTTCCAGGACGAAATCTAATTACCAATTAATTTTCCCGGTGTCATGCTGCTAGTTTTTTAATAGTGTTTTGTAACTCTCCAGCGTACAATCACTTCAAGTCTTAGTCCTGTGGGTCTGTGAGGTCTATAGGCTATCAAGTATCAAAAAAAAGAAAGGCGCACCATCCCCTGTTGAGCTGCTATCTGTGTAGCTATTAGGATAGTGAAATAGCTTGACGAATTAAACCGACGGTTGCTCATATAATGCTTCCACTATGCTTATATTCCCTTCCTGTGTATCTATCTACGTCTATCTTTCATGTTCCAGTATTAATAATATCCGTTGGAGTTTGTTCAACGATTTTCTGGTGGCTTTGACACTAGTTCTATTGTTCCGAAAAACAGTCCCGAATTCCGTTGAATAATTAATTGTTTTTTTGAAGAACTTTGTGTTTTCATAACTTTATGTGTCGCTGTTTTATTTAAATTCTTTTTTCTTCAAGCTTAGAAGGCAGACGAGCACTGGTTGGTGCACAGGTTCAGCTCTTCCTTTTGTTGAAGCCACACCAGGCTACGAAAGCCCCAATACAAGGGTATTCCTACTTTCATATGTCGGGGCTCGTGGGATACCAAATCCTGAGTACCTTTTGAAAATTTTGTGTAAATATTTGACCTCACATACTTTCTAAGCAATTTATCAATCATTGATTTATTAGTTAGTTAGTTATATTATTAGTTTATATTTATAAGTTAACAAAACGTCCGTGTTTCTCCTATAATTGAACAAAGGGGTTTTTCAGGCTTCTAATTATAGATAAATAACAGGGTTGAATGGAAATATCTGGTAAAAGGTAACTTTGTGTAAGATTACTGTGGCGGAGTCATGTTGGCAGGTACATAGATGGCAACGCATTTTTATCGTTTACACAACTACAGTGCAGTTCATTTCCTTAAAAATTGAATGATTTTTTTACGCGGGTTGATGCACGCAACCGAACCTTCAAGACATTACGCTGCTTTCGGTTTTAGCAGAAGCTTTTGACAGCATAAAGTTGTGCCCATCGAAAACCTGCTTGGTTGTTATTAGCGAAAGATAAAGAATTGAAGATTTTATTATTTTATGAAGAAAAGCAGCTTCATCTTTTCTTTCTGATCTACTTAGCAGTGGCAAAGAAAATGTCCAGAAATCAGCCAACTGTGGATAGCTGCTAGTTTCCCCAAAAAGCTTAATTTTCTAAATGTGTCTCTTTCTTACTTTTTCAATTCTTCAGTTTGCTCAATACGCAAACATATACAATAATTGAATGTAAAACGTTAGTGTGGATTGTGAGAAATTACCATTTTTTTCTCACGCGGTTATGCACGCAACTTCGTCATTATACCGTTTTACATTAGCTACTTATTTCATCAATAATTGGACTAATTTTAGTTTTGATCTGTTTTAATTATTAACTAACTGGCTGAATAAAAACAGTTATTTATTTTTACAGGATCGGGTATATACGCTTTTTATATTACGTATTTATAATTTTTACAGAAACTACTTGTTTGAAAATATGTAATAATGGCTTATGGCTATCGCTTCATAAGATAGTTATAGTCTTTAATTTATCATTCTTCAATCATTGTGGCTTATAATTAATTTATCATTGAAAAAATTGACATGGGGCACATATTGAAAAAATTGCAAGCCTGACGGGTTCGTGTCATAATTACGGGCACTATGTGCTTTTAGAATAATAAGAAACTGCTACTGATGCCTCGCGAATCAAGTTAACGAATAATTAATATCATTTGAACAGTATTGGCATCAATATTGAATATTTGTGACAAATTAATTACTTAATTTTATTTCTATAGTGCTAATAAAACTTGAAAACTAGTCACAAATCACGAATACTGAGCCAATACTAATGGTATTAATTATTCGTGGACTTGTGTGTGTGTGACTATTATGGAGTCGTTTATTTCAAACAACTACCGAAACTATGTCGAAAATTTTTAGCGTAGTTGTTTCTTTGACCCTTATTTGAGTATTGTAATTATAAGCATCGTGCTCAAATGTAATCCATAAAATAAGAGCGTATTTTCGTACACTAACTTTTATGAAATACATAAAATATCAAAGCTTCCAAATCTTTTTTAGTTTGGTGGTGAAATTTTTATTTTTCAAATTTTGTTAGCTGCCAGTACGTGGGTTCAGGAGTAACAACACCATTTTATTCATGAAGTTATTTTACTCAAGAACCAGTTAGTGAAAATTTTGACTATGTCCTTTTAGAACACCAAGTTAGCGTAAGTTTCTACCCTAGTTTTGTACGCTGGCGACAGAACATAACGTTGAGTGTCACTTAAGGCTTTTAACGTTCATAACCGGTAGCCTGTAACTTGTAGAACTTCAATTGCTCTAGCGTTTTTTAGCTAAGTATTTTTCTACTACGCTAGTTTATTTAGCGAGCCCTAAATAAGTTTCATTTTCTGAGTGCAGTTTGGCTTAGATTTTGTCTATTTTTTATTAAAATAAATATAAATATACCTAGATGGATTTGAAGACAAATAACGTGAGTTGGCATGCTTCTTGGTCAACAACTATCAAAATTTTGATAGTAGAACATAATTAAAATTATATGAAGTTACCATGTTTAGTTAAACACAAAGATCAAAGAAGCTAGTTATCTCTTATAAAGCTGCTATAGATACAATCATTAAATTAATATTAAGATAAATAAGAAATTCAGTATGAAAATTGATCTAATCCAGTTAATAGTGTTTTAGCAAGTCTTTCTAATGCTCTAGGATATTCCCGCCTTTTCAGTGTGTGTAAAAAACTTTAATGTTGAAATTTTTTACAGCGTCGACGAGAATTAATTGCCTCTAAAACTAAATTTACTTAATTTAATGGAAGAATCTGTGATTAATTGCTTTCTAACTACTTAATTTATACCTCAGCCTCGTAAAATAGCTTTTAGCAAATGTAATCACCTACATTGGTGATTGTCTACACATGAATAGTAACCCAAGAGTAATGTAAACCATGCTTGAATTCTGTATTACCATATATGGTTATACCGGGAACTTTTTTCTGCTAATTTCCGCCCTATTTTGAAGCCTGCGTCTGGAAATGTTTTTGCTAGCCCTAAAGTGCTTGGTAGGCTGAGGTTTTTGCTATAGCTTTTATTTAACCAGCCAGCTACTGAAGATATACCAGCTTCTAATAGAACTACCATGCGACTGCGATATGATTCCATCAAGAGTTTTTATTTATGCAGTTTTTTTGAACGTGGTTTTGTGAGACTGTGATCACAACAGAAAATTAAAAGTAAGCAAAAACGCTTATTTAAATCCACCCTTAGCGCAAATAGAGCTATTTCCATTGAGACCTATGCTTAGTAGTCCGACGTGTCGCAGTATTTTACATAATGCGCCACTAATAATGAAAAACATTTCATTTTCAAGACACATTTTGCCCGATCTACTTGTAATCCACTAATTCTATATTTATTTCATACGATCACGTGTTCCGCTTAGACTGAAAAAGTTAAACGCGTTTTGTGAATCCCAGCCAATTGATTTTGATCACAGCATCTTTCCAAAAGCTTTCTGTTTTTTAATCAAATAAAAATTGTATTTCATTTTTCAAATTTTTGTTTGGTACTTTAGTTTCTTGAAGATGTTTTCATTACTTCGTTTTGATAATCTACGCATGAACTATCGATAAACAAATATATAAGATAGAGATGTAGATAAATAGAACCAGGGTAGATGTATGTATACTACATAGTTTGTTTTGAGCATCAGAAAATGTGACGCCTTTTAAGTGCTTTTGATCACAGTGCTTCTCGTTCTCATCAACAGTAAATTTTCTGTTCAGTGTGAAGTTGTCAAAAGCATCTGTTTTGTCAATACTTTGAGTATGGACTCGATTTAATTGCTATTTTTGTTGATTTGGTTTGCATTATGGTTATGCGTTATTGATATGTACTTAGTATGTATTTATAGCATCTAACAAACTTGAAGGTGTGAAAACGTTTGTTTTTACACATTACAGTCTCAACTGAAAAAGGTATGTAAAATTTTTAAAATTTAGAATTTTGTGATTTGTTATTATGAACAAGTTTTTAATAAAATGTTGTTTGTATTTTTAGCTGATATCAATAAATTCAGAGTGAATGTAATATTGGTAATATGCATGTTATTACATATTTACAGCGTAGCAGCTGCATAAGATTCCATTAGATTTTATGATGTATCATTTTTGTAAATAAAACATTATTACGCTTTTTAGGGTTCTTTTTTACTACAGTTTGATCAGAAAATGTCGTACGCATGTTCACAATCTTTTTCATATATATAGTCTTCCTCAAGGGCACAGGTTCAGGAACAAGGACACATTTTTAACTGTTGTAAAAAATTATAACAAATGGTTTTGGCATACGCACTAAATGACTCCTGGACTCCAACATAGTTGATGCCGAAAATATATTCAGTTTGGCCGGACAGTTTCCTTGGAGTTATTTTGGAGTTATTTTCTTGGAGTTATCTTATTCACAACGCCACAGAGACAAGAACGATGAAAAGTCGGATCCGACCTAAGGTACGGTACCTAAGTATACTTGGACTCTGAAATCAGGTGACTTCGACGTCTCTTTGACTCGTAGCAAGTAACTGCAACTCCTTTGTAATTTGTAGCAAGTAATTTTGGTCGATACTGTACATATGTTAGTGTTTTAAATGCTTGGGCCCATGATGTGCAACGCATTCACTGTATTGCTAGAAACAGCAAAGGGAGAGTTTCACAATCGAAAGTCAAAGTTTTCCGTTTATTTATGTAGACATATTTTTCCAGAGTTTTTCTTGTCCTTTTTCGTTTTATTTTTCCATCTTTTGTGAACACTGCCAAATGTAGTCTACCTTTTGTTATTCCAAGCCAATGAAAATTTAAGGAAAGTATATTATGTGTGTCTCTTGATTAATTAAATTTTCTACTGATCTACAGCAGCTGATGTTTCCAAGAACAAAAGTTAGGCTGGATGGAATCGGCAAGTGATACTTGAGCCTTGGCTTAAAGTAGTATATGCATTAGAATGGTTAGAATTAGAACAGAATTCTCTCTAGTATTCTCCAATAAACAGTGTAGATACATACTAACTCTATTATGTACTTTTGACTACTAAACGTGTGCATTGTAGTAACTGTCGTAAAGCGCAACTATTAATCTTTTTCCATTATGTACTCTTAGTATTTAGTATAATCGTGTATACCCTTGGCTTATATCATACCTGTCTTGAAATATCAGTGCAATAACTAACGACAATAACTAAGTGCACGCTGCTAGATTCACATCATCGTGCATCTTAGTTATTGCACTGTTATATAATATAACATAAGTACATTAATAATACTTTGTAGCGTGCAGTCAGCAATCATTTGCACTGGCACGTGAAGCCCGCGTGCATAAACTCGTGCGCTGCGCGCACTCGTTCATGCACTTGGAGCTTCACGTAACAGTGCGTATAAATTACTGAGTGCACTCTACATCGTGCTATAACCTACACTTATCTTACACGCCTGCGAATGTATTCATCTATGTTGTATTCTTCACAAGGATTGCATGCATGTCTTACGCGGCTTAGAAGTATATATAGTTTTCAAGAAGCTAGGTTTACTCTCTTCAAAGGAAATATTTAAGTGAATAGCAGGCCAACCGCTGGTTTGGTCTGAGAGAGAACTTTTACCGACTGACGTATGTACTTATGATTTTGAAGAAATGTTCAAACCTTCAGTCCCCCCTTTGGAGAGAGAGACTTTTATAATTTGCCGAAACATACTTTGGGGCTGGGTTTTGCTCTGAGCACAAATGTGGAGGGATGCCTTCCACGGCGCTACCAGGGCTATATATAGGCATATAAGGTGAGGTGGTGGTGTATAAAACTGGTCTACGGGCTTCTGACTCTTACATAATATTTAAGCCGCCCGTAATCAATGGGACAGGGCTATTTAGAGTGGCTCCCATTGTGGCTGCGGCTCGTCGCAAGGTTAACCTTAATTACATTGGGGGCTTCTCCTTCCTCCAAATGTGTTTCCCTTTCAAATGACGTGTTAGTGGCCAAATTAGAAAAAATAGGCCATTAAACAAGGCTATTTTCAATTTACTAGATGTGTCGCTGGGAACTATTGGACAACTGCTCACACTCAGACGTGACCCTTTTTCCATACATACGTAATGTGCATAGGTTTGTTTGAGGCACATATAGAGGGCTAAGTCATGCCACAGCTTTGGATTTGAGATGAATCGTAGAGTTCTACTTGGTGCTCGTGTATTTAGAAGGTTTTGTAAGCCAATACTAAGCTGCTATTAGGTCAGGTCATGAACGTTAGTTTGACCATGAAGTTGATACATACTAAATTTCAATAAAGGCTTTTTTACTGAGCAATAGTAGCAACAGGAAGTAGTTACCAAGCAGTTTTGCTTATTATTGAACGTAATAAACTAACATCAATGCTTTTTCCTGTTGCGTCACAGCGCAACAGGTACTTTATACTTGGTTTGTATAGAATTTGCAGAATCTTGAAATAGACACACTTATCTGTTATTTCCGGTAGGTCGACTTTCAGGGTTGAATAACCCAGGAAGGTGTACCATTCCAGTGTTAAGCAACACTGTAAGGCCTTCTTTACCACTGTTAAATAACACTGGAGGGCTAGTGTTAGTAAATAACACTAGAAAAGCGATACCTCTAAGAATGCTCAGAATGCACAAGCTGAGAACCGGTGGGGTTTCGAACCTCCAAACTTCTTCAGCAAATGCTTAACGCACTACCACCTGAGCCAACCGGCCTTGACTGCCGTAGATCTTAGTTAGGTATACAAATGTCAAAACTGAAAACCGCTATGATTTACCTCTTTATTAGTTTCTTCCTTAAGCCCGGTTCATACTCGTCCTTATATTTGTCCCTTTCGTTTTGTCCTTAAGCGATTCCAAACAAACTGCCTGGCCAAATAAGCCAACTTTTCGCATGATTACTGCTGGGGTCTCTTGCAGATCGTATGCAAAAAATTAGCCGAAACGCTTGCGTCCATTGTTCACAGTAGCTGACCGAAAATTGCCCTTGTCCCTGTCCCTGTGTCCTTAAGGACAAGTATGAACCGGGCTTTAGATGTTACTCATATATTGTAAATTTCTATGTTAACAGTACGACATGACTGTACTGATAATAGAAGGACGCTATACTGAGATTCTGCGTTCTACTTAATTGTAATTAATGTTATTTAGAAACTATTGTATTTGTAACTTGGTGGTCTAGTGGTGCGATTCTCGTTTCGGTTGCGAGAGGTCCCCGGTTCAAATCCCGGGCATAAAAAGTTTTATGTTTTTTAAAATAAAACTTTTGCGAAAAATAAATTAACTTGATTTTTTTCTCTTTCTTCTTTTTAACCTTCTTTCGATTTTTAAATTTTTTCAAATGCATTTTTTACACGAGTTTGAAAAAAAACTGGTCGAATGACATTTTGTGTCGGGTCCTGTAGGCTTACTCCTGTGAAGGTCGGGTTGTAAACATGGCGCTGGGTGAAAATTTTTAGCTTTAGTTATAGGTAAAATTGGAACACACAAGTGATTTTTTTAATTATTTTGCATTATGCCTTAGATTCAAATTCCATCATATTTTGCGGCTATTTTTTAAATTTAAAAATAAACATGATTGAATTTATAGTAGTTTCTTTAGTTTTTTCGGTGTGATGTCATTACTGAATTTCCATTAAAATCAAACAAACTGCACATACTGTGACACATGTACACAATACTGTGTTCATTATCTTGAAAATACTGCTAATTTTGCCCAAAGCTGCACAGCCGCTAAATAAAATTATAAGCTCAGAAAACTAAAAAGGATAAAACAACTGCAGTTTGGGACTCTGTGTACTGAGGTGACTGGAACAAAATTGGGGGTAAAGGATTGCGTGGATATTATTGTTCAGGCAGTGTTTATTCTTCCAATGATGCACTCTTGAATTGTTAAAAGTTACTTTTGTTTGCGATTAATTTTTACTGCGCAACAGGCCTAATGTTGTCAAACGTTCATCCTCCTCACTCACTGGATTACTGTTGCTTGTTTCATTTTTCCCATCAACGTATCTGTTAGATAATCTATTCTAACTTTCCTTTTTTACGCTGCCCCTGGGGGCCCGCGTATATACTATATTCAGAATCTCAAGTTTCTATGTTATTTCTGGTAGGTCGAATTTCCAGTGTTAAATAACACTGGAAGGGCTGGTAGGTCGATCTTGCACTCAAGTTTCGGCTGACAGTTGATTCAACTGAGAATATCGAAGAGAGACAAAAGCAGCAGCCTGAGTGGAATCGAACCACCAGCCATTCGTTTCTCAGTCGGACGCTCTACCGTCTGAACTAACCGGACGGAAAGTTGTGAAATTTCCAAAGGCAATACAGAAAATGGAACACTGGCAGTAATTATCAAGGTGTGCGGTATGTCAATTAAAATTGAAAATTAGCTGTAAGACTGATATCAAAGTTTTAATTAGTGATTTGTGGCTCCAACATTTGCGACCTTTGCCTTACAACATTCAAAATTTGATGTAAGAACTTTGGTTAATTATGTATTGCCAATCAGTGCTGATTAAGAACGTACATTATTCACAGTTAACAACGAATTTTCATGGCCTCATTGTGTAGTGGTTAGCACTCTGGACTGGACTCTGAATCCAGTAACCCGAGTTCAAATCTCGGTGAGGTCTTATGTTTTTTTCATTACTTAATTAAAATATTTTGAATGTTTTATTAATTTTTGACTTTTTACCAGTAAGGGTTTGGAGCTACTCAGCAGAGAATGTGTGCAAAAATTGGAATTTATAAGTCACTTTATCTGCAATTAAAGGCCGCGTTTAATATTTCCTCTGGAATATTGACACTCAACCTTCACAATGTAACAACTTCTCACTCAGCAGAAGAGCTGGTTTGAAGTAAGCTCTGTTTACTTCTTCTATAGTTGTGAACTATGAACTGCATAGGTAGGCGAAATTTAGTGTAACCTTCTGATTACCAATCGTGTTTTCGTTTTCCACTCTGCCTTCTCTAAACCGAATAAAAATTATATTATTTTATCTTCCTGATATGACTGAGCTAAACTAGCCCATGATTAGCTATAATTTATGACTGTTGATTTTATAAGTGTTAATTTACTTCAACTGAGTACTCAGGGCATTTGAATTGTCATTAATAAATTATAAGCTTAGCTTTTTCATGATATTTTAACTAGGGAGCACTTTGTGACACGAGTTGTTGTGAAAGGTGCAGCATCAGTTCTGATCGTGAACTCATACTCACTTCTTTAAGGTATTGTAGGTACTGAGCAGTGAACAGGTATTTCGTTCTCAGTAAATAGAGCAGGTTCTGTATTCACGGCGAACAGTATTTTCTGCATAACCATTAAAGCCCGGTTCATTATTGTTTTAGGAATGCAAAGACAGAGGCAGGACGAATTTTGGTTAGTTTCCGTAATAATGGCAAAATCGCTTCTGCTGTTTTTTCACACATTCATGCGATGGAATGATTCATTCGCTTTTGGACTTGAAACACCTTATGCACCTTGGAAAAATACCTAGATCGTCCAAATTATGTAAACTAAATTTTGCTGCTACCTCACTTAATTTCTTCCTTTTACACAAGCTCAGCGTTCAAGTTTTACATTTACTAAAAATGTGCGAATATGAATCAAGTTACAGAGTTTCGGTTCAAAAAAGCCTCTGAATTCTTTCTCGTAGTGGCGACAAAAATTCTTTGGCCTAAGTGGGTGTGTGTTCTATGGCACGTGTTCTGTTCTTAAACCTGAACGGGCTTGTTAGACCTAAGTTTGCCGAAAATGTGTCAGGAAAAACTGAAAGCAGACCCATCATAAAATTCTGACTGCTTTTGTTCATTCTTGTCCGTCAAGGCTTTGATTTCACTGCACAAATGTCGAACTAAATGGCACCCATTATAGGAAAACCTTAAAATTTGACATTTTACGAAGTTCCTAAAAATTGCGCTGCACCTGTATATTACTCATTTTCTCTGGGAACTTAGGAAAGTTTGCTATATTTACTTTTAATAAAACTTTTCGCAGTTTGGCGAGCAGTTTTTGCAACTAGCAGCTACATAACGACTTCATTTACAACTCGTATGTCTAATTGTCAATAAATTTGACAATTTCAAGATAGTAATACGAAAAACGGTGTAGCTATTTGAACTTTTTTTTAGAGATGATACAAAAAATTTCATCTTACTGGTCGTTATGCTTTATAGCTGCAACTTTGTTATGTTAAGAATTTATGGTATTATTCAACTGTTTTTGCCTTTATTTGGCTATATTGATTACTTTCTCGCTTAAACAAATTTAGCAATCATAATGTTGTTGTCTACGCACATAAGGCTGGTATTCACAATGCGCGGCTAACTTAAACCCAGTCCAAGTCGAAGACTTGATCGTATGAGTATGAAATTACACATAGAATGTTCCGTTTCATTAAAAAAGAACGTTTTAAACCGAGTCTAGAGTCAAATTACGACTTTTGTGAATCGCAGGGCTTTTTGGCGTTTTTGCGACCGATTTCAGGGTTTAGCCAAACTCTTTTGCCTCTAAACGATCTGTTCCCCTAGCAGATTACTCGTACAAGACGTATTCTGGATAAAATAGAAATACTTTGCTCGATAATCAGTCAAGCCAGCTGCTTGATTTTAGGCAAACTTCCGGTTTCTGAAATTGGGCTATGGTGCTCATTTTTTCAAGATTACTCTCAGCTGCAAAAGCCGATTCAAATGAAACTTTGCAAACGGTGAGAACAGACATATATGGAGGCACCGCACTTCTTTAATTGTAATTATTATGATTTGCTTCAATACTATAGTCCTTTAAAGACGTCACTTTTGATAAAAATTAAAATAACTAAAAATTTACCGCAACTAACTAAAATTCGGCAAAAATGGTGCCTCGGCAAGATAATTGTCTTTAATTTAAGCTATTTATTGTTAAATTTGGTTGAGGCACCGCTGAGCTATGTACGTCATTTCAAAAATTAGACAAATTTTGCAAAATCTTAATTTTCATGTCGTCATAAAATTCGCTAAAGTGCTATCAGAGCTCTCAAATTTTGCAGAAATACTTGCCTGGTGTGTGTCTTGGTTGCGCTTAAGAAAAAACTTCGTATCTGCATGAGAATAAAAATTATATCAATTTGATTTATTGGAAGTTACTCAGAGCGCCCCCTTCAGACAAGTTACTTTAATAAGTATCGAGTGTAAACCAGAGGTGAGCTTAAACTTATTGTGCTGCGAAATCTTCACCAATTCAGAGTCAGAAAGATTATCATAAACACCGAATTTATTATTTGTGGCACACTAAAGTTTTAAGTAAAATTCGACAGACAAATAAACGGACAGAGTTTACTTGGTGCTGCTTTTTGGAAGTTCTAAAGGCATAGAACGCTACGCACGAGCTTTTGTGCTTTAGCTGAAATTACGTAAACTTATTAATGAAAGGTGCAGCTCAAGCTCGCGATTGTTTGCTACAGTCCAAAACGGTGATGTGAAGTAAGAGAGGCCTCGTTAGAGTAGGTACTTAAGGGGATTAACGACAGCTTACAATTGGCAAAGTAGCTCAATTGGTTAAAGCGCTGGTCTGCCGATCCCGAGAAGTGAGATTCGAAACCACCTTGGGTCATTTCGATGCTGATGCTGTCTTTGTTTCAACATGAACCCTCTCCTTTTCTTCACAGCACAATAACACAGCACGAAAGAGGTAACTATAATTTATTTACAAAGTACAATAATATGTATAAAAACGGGCTATTAGTACATCATGACTCGATAGCTCCGTGGCATAATGACACCATGTGCATTATATAGCTATAAAACCGCTTACAAATTCTTGGCTTACGAAATGCTGTCCAAATTATGTTAATCGGATTTCATTGAGCACATCGGATTTTTCGTGCCCACCCGTGACGCGAATTCTCATTAATTTCAAAAAGCATTTCCTTATTTTTGTGCCATTTTGAGCTTAATCTGAAGAGACTATCATAAAACCTGTTTTTTGTCATACCAAGAACACATTCAAATGTCATTATGTATTTCTCTTGTTCATGGAACATTAACTAGCGGATTTTGTTACTTAAATCGCCGATTTATGCTGCAAGTTGCTCCGTCGTCAAAAACCATGTAAAGCCCATTTTAGACGAGAAAAAAATTATGCATGACACGTCGCATGGCACATCTCATGCTAACACCCCAAGCAACATCGTTTGGGGGATGGTTAATGTTTGCAACTTTTCGCTTCGTTTTTGTTACTCCCCTTCAATAAATTATATCCACCGGGCCCTCCCCTTCACTTTTGATTACGGCATGACCACCCTCTTCCTGCCACCAAATTTTCTACAGAGGTCTTCCCCCCCCGCGACTATATGCTATATAAATCAGTAATCAATAAACGCTATTGTGGTTATAGAATGTCGCAGTCTGGGAACTATGCACAAGGTTTCATCCTGAGTGTTTTTTTCGAAAAATATTGCTTGTGCTCGTAATAAAGTGTGACCGCTAAACCCATAGATTCAGTACTACAGTATCCATTGTTTTTGATTAAGATTAGCTATTCGTGCAGTAGTTTTAAAATCCATCAACTTCTGAAAGTTAGCTGAACTTAATGCAATTTAACTGGAAACGTAGATCGTGTACCCGAAATGTACCTGACTATAATTCACGGTCACAGGCAACTGTAAAATAACACACAAAATTGACTACCCTCACATTTCCCAGTAGGTGGTTCGAGTTGATTTTTGGACTGCCTCGCGATCGCAAAAAAAGGTGTGTATTTTCTTGTATCTGCTTGGTTGTTAGCATTATTCTAGGTATAAAGTCTACGTAACGTAGAATTTAATTAGATGAAAACCTGACACATTTCGTTTATATGTAATTCGACATTTCGTGACCTTTACTTCAACTTTTTTTTATCACGCTTCGCAGGCCAAGTTTTGAGGAATTCAAAGTTAAAAAATATTATATTAGCAAAACGTATGCTGTGACAGCAAATTTTGCCACTTTTGCCGCAGATTGGGCTAGTTTCTTACGAATATTAAACCTCAACCTCGCATTCAGTAATTAGCTCACAGCACACCTTGTAGCATTGACAAAATCACCATCTGTGTACACGGTGTAATCGCCGGTAGTGGCCTCTAGCCGTGTACATGCTAAATTACAGTACCGACCAAAATTACTTGCTACAAACTCCAACATCAAAACGTAGTCGGAGTTTATATACATAATTAGACTTGTATATATAGTATACACTTTGACTCCAGAATGAGGTGACTTTGAGTCCGCTTTAATCTAGGCGTACATATGCAGCAAGTGATTTTGACTGTACCGTACCAGCACTAGCTGTGAGGTTACTACGACTTGTGTTTATTCACCTAAACCTTCATATGTATTTCAAGTGCATTTATGTAAGACTACTAATGATTATTAAGTCACTATTAATTCCTTTGGTTCTACTACTGTACCTGTGTAACACCTGTTGTTCGTCATGCCAAAAGATTTCGATACTTATTATGTCGTTTGGTTTTTAGGACAGCTCTTAACACCTTAACCTCTTAGACTGAGTAACTTCCTTAGTTAAGGCCCGCGGTTGTCTACATATATTACTAATTAAATGTATTATTCAATAGTTTTCAGACAGAATAGAAAAGTTTTTTTGCTTTATTTATGGCTAAGAAATGTCAGGCTGCTGTGTCACAAAGAATTTGTGGTTTTTAGAAAATTGATTTCTGTCAGTGTTATACTGTTACCTGTTAATTGCGCCTTGTTCATAAGTTATAGTACGCCAAAAAAAACAAAAAAAAAAAAAAAAAAAAAAAAAAAAAAAAAAAAAAAAAAAAAAAAAAAGGAAAATAAAAAAAAAAAAAAAAAACAACTGGTACATATTTGAGAAACAAGAATCAAATTTTGCTCTAATGACGAGCGTTAAGTCAGATTTTGTTAAGTCCAGGGCATAATGGAGAAAGAAAGTTTTCAATATAATTGTCACTTGGAAACATTAGAACTGCTTTGTGAAATTTGGTTAAACACCACACTTTAACCAAATTTTACAAAGCAGTTCTAATTGAAAAAAAGTATTACAAGCGGCTGAGGTACATAACTTAATTTAATCCGTTTGTAAGGAACAGTTTTTATATGACCCTAAAAATGTTAATTGACACTTTCAGTTTCACATCCCATTTACTCACTCGTTAGGCGATCTAGAGGGTCGATATTTTCGTGCACAGACAACCAACTGAAAATACACCCTTATGACTACATAGCTTTATTTTGCTGGGGGCCTAGGGGGTGGTAAAAATGGGGTTAGTCTATGATAAGAGGGGTACATGGCTACAATGTTGTCGGCAGGGGGTGAACCAACTGCAGATATACCATGACAGTGGGCTACAGTCAACGTATTGTGTTATTCAGTTAGTGATACATGAACATAAATCTCGATTCAGTTCATGCTAAACCTGTATTCGCTTCACAAATGTTACGTTAGAACTGGACGGGGCGAAATTTGGTAGAGGACACAAAATGCAGCTGTTTCATGCCATTGATATTAAGTGAGCTCGGAATATCGGCTCGCCAGTGCTGGAGCCAAAAGGACTGCTAAAGAGGCTTCAGACTTCTAGACCTTAGACGGGCCGACGGAAATTGGGAAACACTGGTGTTTGAATTGAAAAATCTAGCTCCTATAAATTCCACTGTCTTTCTTGACTTGCTAGTCCTATTGAGAGGAACTTTTTATTTCCGCACTTGACACGCAGTTGGTTTTGTCTGAGTTTGTGAATCTTTTCTATGGTCGCGTAAACCCGGAGAGGCAGTTTCGTGTGTTCATTCATCCGAGGGTAATGATGAAATATTAGTGTGGTTGTAAATACAGACCTGAGCCAGATTTTTTGGGAAACAGAAATATGTTTTTTGTGATTTTTTGGTGCGTTGATTGTTCACTTGACACTTTCTTTTTGTTTTTTCTCTGTGTCCAGGCATGCGCACGGTTTTCGGTTAACTGAAGGTTAATCGGCTGATAAATTCAACTGAATTAAACCGGCAGGGTAACCGAAAAACAATTGACCTTTTGGAATGCAGTTAGCCGTTTAATTCTGAAAACTTGACTCTAAAGTCTATTTTATTAACCGGTTTATCTGTGTCATGGTACAGTGCAAATAGTGTAACATAATAGTTCTACTGTTCTCATTTTAGCATTTGAACAAGCAGGACTTTCAGTACATCATAGTGAGTGACCGACAAACTTGCTTATTATTGCTGATAGCTTTGATAAGTTATAAAAAAGTGATAAAAAGCTAGTAGGTGAATCATTATAACGTATTGACGAGAAAAGCATCAGTAAACGTTTGCAAATGCAGCAGCTACACACTCATTTGAATTTCAGCAAAGTTAATCAAGAAACTTTTGAGAAAGTTAATACTTGTAGACTCTTATGCCAAAACCACTAGCGCAACATTAGCCTAATTTTCAGTTCACGTGCAAAGAACGAGACAAGTCAACTTACGGTACGGTACAACAACGCGACTTTATAAATCGTAAGAAGCTGCAGTCGATGTATTTATCTTATTATATCTTTTATATCTTTTATGGCCATAAAGTGATATTCTTATTTTCCGGTCCGATTGGTTTCATTGTCATTTTCATTTCCATTCCAGAAGGTGTGGCACACGGCATCTATTTGTTCCATTTCAGACATCCATTAATGGCTTCTTTAGGATGGCGTAAAAAGCACTCCGTTTGATTGCCATCAATTTTTAGACGTGCCTACGCAAAATTTTAACGTTCTCTTTTTAAAAAGCCAGCCATTTTTAGTTATTTCAACATATTTTGAAAATTTTTGATATTTTGTGAGTTGGAGATCCATTGATATACAGTGAGTGTTAGCTGAATTGAAATCTGTTTTGTCTCAGGTTTTTTTAATCTTATAAATTTATTAATTATTAATTATTTTATTTTAATGTTATTTTTTAGTATTGGTGAATACATATATTCATAGCACCTTATCTTATCCGCTTATTCACCAGATATATCATAATCGTTAATTTATTGATACCTACTGTTCCCAGCATCAGGATGTTTTAACCGTTATAGTATATATTCTGTTATTTGTAGTATGTGTACTCTGTCATAGTATAACATAGCCGCTATACTACGGCGATAATAAATTTGTTCTCCCAGTTTGAGCTTTGCCAAAGTGTTCGTTCATTTATTGCTTTTGGTAAAAGGCTCCACAACATTTTAAATCCTAAGAAGCTCAGGCTTAGACCCGACCAGAAAAGAAGCCCTTATATTTAATCAATGAAATTCTAAATGCATTCAATTAAGCGCATCATTAATCAGAGTATTCCAAATTTATCAGGACAATTAATCTTTGAGCCAATCTTGGCCTAAGTCTCTAGCACCAAGAGTACACGGTGGAGGCTCACTTTGCCAGAAAAAACTGAGTGAGCCACAACCTATCTAGGCTCTAGTAGATCAGTTTGGTGGTCGCATGGAAATGCTGGTAGGTCTCACAAGTGACTGTAAAGCCTGAAAAATATGCTGATTGGCTTATGTTGTTTTGTTTATTTGTTGTTTTGTTTTGCTTGTTTGTTGTTTTGTTTGTTTGTTGTTTTTGTGTGGTTTATGTTGTTTGGTTTATGGTGCTCTGTGTGATTGTTGTTTTGTTTGTTTTTCATATTAAATTTTAACTAAATGAAGGAATTTTATTTTATATTTTCGGCAGAGACAACAAGTTTTAAGGCATGCTGCAGGGTTAGGTTTTTGTGCCACAGCACAACAGATCATTTAGCTTTGATTCTGGACAATACCGTTGAGTTTGAGTTGCATCTCTTATCAGACCGTGTGTGTAATGTACGTGAGGATTTTGTGTTTTTAGGGGCAAAACTATATATATTTTTTTGATTTCGGCCTTCGCTTTAAGAAAACTACTTTAATTATATTTGTACCACTTACTTGTTAGTCTTTTCTTTCACCCTTCACGAATGTTTTTATCAGCCTTTTATAACCCTGTGCCAATCTACCTGCGTTTTCTCCACTATTTAGCTAATAATGTTACCAGAGTCTAGCTATAATTACCAGAAGCAACTACCACTATTGATTATTCCCTAAGTAAACTTGGCCAACCCTACTTTACTGGACCACTGCTAGGAACCTGAGCCAGTTACCAACTTTGCCAACAGCTTTGAATGCGCATCATTAATTGCTGCCTAAGTATGGTTATACAGCCATCTGACTATGCTATGGTATATAATTATGACTATATCAAAGTGTTTTGTCTATGAATTTGTTTTTATGCATAATTATCCCTTCAATTTGCATAACCTTATTATCCACGCTCTCTGCTGGGAATGTAAAATTGGAACCAAATTTGCATTTTTTGGTACGATAATGCGATGCTTTATGACATAAAACATGTAGCTTAATAATGCTTAGGAACCATTTCTTACCGGAAAGGAGTTTATTTTAGCACCAACGTTGCTCAATTAAGGAATATAACTACTGCAGAAAAATCATTCCTTAAGACATATAAGGCCTCTCAGTCTTGGGGGGGGGGAAGGGTGTCCCAGGCTTTACAAAAATTTGAGGGTGCTTTTCATCCCAAATTTTTGGTAAAGTTTTCGGGTCAAGTTTTCTATTGCTTCGTAAAAATGTGCATTTTGGCAACATTTTGATAAGTTTTTTGCAATTTTTACTTATGTTTGAAAAATTTACACCTTTACGGACAATTATGAATAGAAATTTTACCAATAAAGTAATAGATTTGTCTGTATACATAGAATGTTAAAAAATCATATTCACATGTGTTTTATTAAAAGTCTGCACTCAATGAAAACCCGCTAAATATTTCATAATTATTTCAGTTGTCTATAAATTTGTTTGGTATAGCGAAAACAGCTCCATATTTATATTTATACCGATCTGTATCTATGCGGGCTCTGTTTAGGTGTTGGTATGTCTTGTTACCGTATAGCAGTCTGAATTATTTCTATACATTATCACAACATATCCACCATTGAATACGCCAAAGCTTATATTTACCATATTTCGGATTGAATTGACCTGAAATTTTGCCTTGCCTCCGCATTATATAGCCCAGGTGACTGCGGCTAAATCTGATATTTGATTGGGCGACGAAGTTTTGCTATACCTACGCCACAGATCTTGTACCCCACAACGGTACTGCGCCAAGTCTCAAGCTGTACTTCTACTACAATGCCGATTGATGCATTATCACAACAGGTTTCGTTGCGGACTGCGTAGCCGGTAACGCTTTGCGGTCGGCTCTGCGCGTAATGGGCAGGCCCCCGGTTGCTTAATGGATGCAGAGAATCGGGTAATCATTAATGTCGGCGGTATTCGACACGAAACCTACAAAACCACACTGAAGAAGATCCCCGCAACCCGGTTGTCTAGGCTCACCGAAGCCTTGGCCAATTATGACCCAGTGCTGAATGAGTACTTCTTTGACCGCCACCCCGGTGTGTTTGCTCAAATATTGAACTATTATCGGACTGGTAAACTGCACTACCCCAACGACGTTTGCGGGCCCCTGTTTGAGGAAGAATTAGAGTTTTGGGGACTTGATTCTAATCAGGTAATGTTATCACTAACTTTAACCAGCCCGAAATAGAAAAATCGGAGTTCAATAAGTTGATTTTTATGTCGTGTGTACATATAACACCCGATTGCTATATTTAACCAAAGGTAGAAAGAAAAACAGCATTGTATGGGATAACTTGTCGATTTGTGTCTAACACCTTTTTTGTGAATTAGCATAGATATCGCTATTATCAGTATTATTAGCACGGACTATACCTCATAAAAGGATCGTATGTATAAACTGCCAGAATTTTAAGCTGCTGTAAACGTAAAATGAACATCCTTCTACAGTTCTGACTAAAAGCGGTGTAATTGCAATTATTATGCATGTTGCATTTGCATTATGTATGTTTCACTTATGTTGCCTTTACAGCAAAATTTTGAAAAATGAACGTTCAATAAAAAACCATAAAATATTAAATAACTGTAGCAGAAACAGATTGATGAAAACGATACGAATTGAATAAGACTATTTTCTTGAGAGTTGCTGAAACTGTTTGCAAACTTTATTGCTTCTTATTTTAGGTTGAACCGTGTTGCTGGATGACTTACACGCAGCACAGAGATACCCAGGAAACCCTGGCAGTCTTAGACAGGTACTGCTTCAGTCAACCAGACAGATACATAAAATATGTAGTATTTTGAAAATATATATGGCAAGAAAATTGCGGACGAGAAGTCGAATTTTTGTTAGATGGAAATTATGTGTGTACAAACATTAAAGCAATCGCAAACAAAAGTTTATTCAAAATAGTAATAAAATAAATATAAGCACCAGGACGTTACACAGCTATTACCATTTTTAGCTGTCACAAAAGCACGTAATAATCGTATTAAGCAAAAAGATCAAAAAATAACGAAAAAAATTAATATTAGAAAAACACAAACCAAAGCATCATATGTAGAAACAGTGACTCTGCGGTGTGGCTTGCTGTGTGCAATATTGAACAGACGTTATTTCGCAAACGCACTCACGTTCATGTACACCCGCACAATCGCACTGATCAAAACATCCCACAAACGCACTTGCGCATCAGAAAAAACGTCGTTTTTCGAGCTGATTTAATTTATCCAGTTTGATTCTGTTGATTTTATGTTGGGCAGGAAACAAAAAATTATTAAACCGATACTATTGTTTTTTTATTAATTTAATTTTTGTTTAGTATTGTTTTTAATTTTATATTTTAGGCTTGACATCGACACGGATCGCAACGAGGAGGACATCTACAAGTCCTTTGGCTGGGAAGAGGATTTCAACGCGGGTCGACTCAACATATGGCAACGCCTCAAACCAAAAGTCTGGGCACTTTTCGATGAGCCTTATTCCTCTCAGCCTGCCAAAGTACGCTCTATAGATTCTTTAAAGCGAATTTGGCGAATCAGACTTCACTTTATACCGACAGTACCTTGAACCACTTGAACCATATAGTTATCGTGTTAACCCCGGTTCATACATGCCCTCAAGGACACAGGGAGAATTCCCAGCACAAAAAATTATGGTCAGCTGCTCGAAAAATTGACAAATACGCTTGAACTAATTATGTATATACTTTGTAGAAGTGACGTCAACTGTCTTCATGGAAAAAAGTTGGCTTATTATTGGGTTAGGCACTTTTTTTTGAATCGTTGAAGGACAATTTGATAATGATAAAGTCAATGTCCAGTATTCACACACTAACACTAACGCTTAAAGTTAGTGTTTACACTTATTTTTTTTACGCCCTAGAAAGCGGTCGAACACAGCTATGTTCAGATTCGCTTCTTTCTTGTGTTGAAGAATAGTAAGGCTACGAACCATTCTCCAAAACAAGAGTATATCCTATTTGTAGCTATTATGTTATGGTGTATGAATGTTTAGTCTAAATTAGGGCAAGTTGTGAGACCTTGACCTCCGATCCGACGGTACAGACGCAAGAGTCTCACTTAAAATTTTTAAGTCTGACTTTATTTCAAATCTATCGAAGCTTATCATATCACTCCGTGGTTGATCTCTTTGTTACCTTCAGATTCCTTAATGTTCAGGCGGTCTTATTGCTTGTATTCTTTTGATTTTTTGTGGTGTCAATTTTCTTGAAACTTCGATTTACACCCTATTTAGCTGTAGTTGTAGCTCCAGAAACAGCAGCAGTAACTGTCGTAGTAGTAAATGTAGTAGCTGCAGTAGTGGTTATCGTCGTCGTAGCTCTACCAGCAGTCGCAGCCCCAGCAGCAGTAGTAGACTAGTTGTGGATGTGGTTGGTAACTGGTAGTAGTGGTATGTAGTCGTAGCTGCTGCAGCAACAGTAGTAGTACCAGTTTTGGCTGAGGTAGTAGTTGTAGTCGTAGCTGTAACAGGAGCAGCAGCAGCAGTACCAGTAGTAACTGTGTTAGTAGTAGTAGTCGTAGCTGCAGCAGCAGCAGTAGTACCAGTTGTAGCTGTGGTAGTAGCAGCATCAGACGTAGTGCCAGTAGGTGTAGCAGTAAGTAGTCGTGGTTGTAGCAACAGCTGCAGCAGTACCCAGTCGTCGTAGGTCCAGCAGCAGCAGTAGTTGGACCAGTTGTGTCTGTAGCAGCAGCAGCATCAGACGTAGCTGCAGCAGCATCAGTAGTGTTACCAGTTGTGAATTTGGTAGTAGTAGTTGTAGTAGTCGTCGTGGCTGTAGTAGCAGCAGCAGCAGTACCAGTTGTGGCTGTTGTAGTAGTAGCAGTCGTAGCTGTAGCAGCAGCAACAGTCGTAGCTGCAGCAGCATCAGTAGTAGTACCAGTAGCTGCAGTGGCGGTAGTTCCAGCAGCAGCAGCAGCCGTAGTAGTACCAGTAGCTGCAGTGGCGGTAGTTCCAGCAGCAGCAGCAGCCGTAGTAGTACCAGTAGCTGCAGTGGCGGTAGTTCCAGCAGCAGCAGCAGCCGTAGTAGTACCAGTAGCTGCAGTGGCGGTAGTTCCAGCAGCAGCCGTAGTAGTACCAGTAGCTGCAGTGGCGGTAGTTCCAGCAGCAGCAGCAGCCGTAGTAGTACCAGTAGCTGCAGTGGCGGTAGTTCCAGCAGCAGCAGCAGCCGTAGTACCAGTTGTAGCTGTTGTGGTAGTAGTAGTAGTCGTCGTGGTTGTAGCAACAGCACCAGCAGCAGTACCAGTTGTGCTGTGGTAGCAGTAGTAGTCGTAGCTGCAGCAGCATCAGTCATCGTAGCTCCAGCAGCAGCAGTAGTAGTACACTTACTGTTAGCGCTTATAAGCGCTAAGTGTTAACATACTTAGTGTTTACTTAAGCGCGCAACACTTAGCGTTAGTATGTGAATAACAATTAGTATGTGAATTCGGGCCAATGACTAGTTTGAACCGGGATTTAGGCTTGATTATCATACGGACATCTTATGTGCTTTTTTTTGAAAACTTCACAACATCAGTTAACTATGGCTGGCGTGTTATTTTAATGCTTTTGAGTTTTTTAACGGACCTATGACTGTATAAAGGCCTTTTCAAAACGGACCCAAACGTACGTTTTTGTTAGATCTGCAGAACATCCAACTAATTGAGCTAACCGTACGCTGCCACAATGACGTACAGTCAAAATACTAGACCAGTAGGTACGACTGGTATTGATAAGTTTATAACGCATTACTCAATGATTTTAAATGCAGTTTCCGGAAACCGATTTTTCGCTGGTATAACCACTTGCTACTAACTGAATAATCATTAATTTACAAAAAATACAGGCCTGCTGGTCAAGTGCTGTGCTTCTGCGTAATAGTGCAAGCAGTGCGATTAATCTCACGTTCAACCCTGTTTTTTGTTTGTTGTCTTTTCCTCGATCACAAAATGGTTGGCACTTTCTTATTCATAAGTGATTCTGATCGTGGAATGAGTCAAACTTTATATAATAACTGTATAAAATTAGTTTGATTAATTTCGTTAAGTAGCGGGTCTTTTCCATAGTTCCGTTAAAATATTGCTTTTCTGTGCGTTGCATCTAATTGTCTAATTAAGCTTCGAAAACTCTTGTTTTTTACTAATTTGTCACAATTCTAGAATGCTTTGGTTGTACAAGAACAACTATTGCGCTTACCTGAGAATCCTGAAACCTAGCGGGTTAATGTTTCACATTTATCTAGCTAAAGGTTTCTGAGTCCCCCAGATTCCAGCAGTGATTCGACATCCATCTGATTATTTAAAACGCATAAATATAAATGGTTTTCATGTAGTTTGAGGTCCCATTTTTTACAATGTGGTCATGAAATCAACAACTGGACTGTTAGTTTTTTTGTCAATTCTTATCAATTTTTATCACTGCATAATTAGCTTTGTCAATGGTTCTCAAAAAGTTACTTGGATTCATGGGATAAATTCTTGAATCATAGTAAACTTAAAACAAATGTAAAAGTAAAGTTATTATTTAGCTCTCATGGAAAGTGCCGATGCAGATAAGTGCAATACCAATTTATTTATAAAATAAATCGCACTGTAACCCCAGCAGTAGCTTTTTATCAATCGCAGGTCGATTTTTTAGCGGCTCACTCAGGATTGTAGATCACTGAGAGCGTGTTGTGTGCGTGTGTACCACTGGCGCATATAATAGCATGTAACGTTACGTTGTGTTGTAAGGCATTATTATAATCGAGACTCACACAAGGCGTCTTTGCAAGCAGTCTGCTACAAACCTCACAGGCAAAGACATCCGAAGACATCCCAAAGACAACTTTATTTCATTCCTTGAAGATTTCAATGCAAGAAAAATACAAAATTCATTTTGAGTTACATTTTACGTGTTTGAAAAAACTGCTTATGTTAAAATTTTACGTTTAAACCCTTGTATGAGTCTCGGTAATGTGCATAGCGCAGTATTAGGTGGGACTTTTCTGCTGTTTTGCGGAGGATTTATCAGAGCATTCATTACATACGTACAAACGTTTCTTTCCCGAAACTATCATTAACTGATTCCAATTTTAAAAACGGATTTAAAGTATTGGATAAAATATGTGTGTCAAAAACTCGGTGACAATGTCTATGCCGCTTTACATATGTTTGACAACGATACCAAATATTAGTTGAGCAAAATTTTATAAACCGACCTACATACAGTAAACGTTTTCACTTTTTCTGCAAAGCAGCAAGGATGGCTCCTTCTTCGGGTCTTTTTCGTTATTCCACCTTTCCGCTGTCAGATTTAAAAGTTCCGCAATTAAATTTAATACTTTTGGTAACACTGAACGTGCGTTGACCTCAGAACTTAAAAAAATTAAAAGTTTTTTGTTGAAAGGTCCTTATTTTAGTTCTTCGTTCTGAACGAACTCGCTTCTAGAAGATCATCTCAGGAGATGCAGACGGGCATAAGAATAACAATTACAATAAATTTCACTATTTTGCATTACCTACATTTTACATTGAGATAATTAGAAAATTTTTCAAAAATTTTCAACTGTGTATTTTTGACGCACAGAGGTCAAGAGGAGTTCAATGGTACATATTACCACTATGGAACTTACGAATCTATTTTGAGAAATGCGGAATCAGGAAAGGACCTTCTTTCTGTTTTTGAATATACTCATAGTAGTATTTCATATGTAATATTGGATTCATACTTACAGCCGTATGCCCATTCAATCGTCAAAATTACGATTGTGTACCGTTAAGGCAGCAGTTTTGTTAGGTCCACAGTTTTTATCAAAACTCTGACAACACCTGCGTCCCATTAGGGCAGCAACTATTTCGTTAGATCCACAATGCGTCCCATTAGGTTCACAAATTCTTCATCGTCACTCTAACTTCATATCTGAGGCAACTCGCTCACTGTTTCTAAACTAAATGTGAAAATTCTGCTACGCAGCGTTTACGCAGAAAATTATTATTTAAGCAATTACGAAAACAGGCAATTACAAAAATAGTTTTGATTTCAATTCAAAATTAGGGTCAGTTATCCAAGCAGACTTTGGATGCCATTCAGATAAATTAAAATGAACTTATCCATTAGCATTAGGATTGTGAATGAAACAGCGAAAACTGATTTTTTCAAAATGTTTAAAGAGCACAGATGTACATGAGGGTCTGGGGCCTGGGGGTGCATGTATGTTTATGACATGTGACATGTAATATTAGAGGTCAGAGTTCAAACTTATATTCACTTTGTTTCAAACTCGTAATTTCTATTGTCTTCAGTTTGGTCGTCGCAAAACTAGTTTAACATTAACACAGCCAAAGGTTATTGCTGCCTTAACGCTACAAATGTGGCCTTAACGAAACACCCAAAACCGTGTGGACCTAATGGGACGATTTTAATCTTGCCTTAATTTAGTATGGCCTTAACGGGACGCAGCCAAAATTACAACAAATAAAACTACAAGCGCACATATATTTTTCATATGTAATTATGTCGACTACAGCCCGGTTTGTACTTGTCCTTAAGGACGTAAGGACAGGGACTAGGACAAATTTCGGTCAGCTACGGTGAAGAATTTACAAAAGCATTTAGGTTAAATTTGGATACAATCTGGATGAGACCCAGACTTTGTCTAGGCAAAACATCAGCTCATTTGGCCAAGTAGTTTTCTTGGAATCGCTAAGGGACAAAACGATAAGGACAAGGACAAGGACGAGTATGAACCGGGCTTAACTGGGAATACGGCTGTAAGCCTTCATCGCCTTTTAGTGCTGGTCGTTTGTGTTTCAGGCAGTAGCTGTGATCTCGGTTTTCTTCATCTGCATCTCAATCTTTTCCTTCTGCCTCAAAACCCACCCCGGATTTCGTATTCCCAAGCTGGAAGCTCATATCGAGAACATTAGCCTGACCAACCTCAGCTATACGGCCTGGCGAATCGACAAGACTCGGACAGAGCCGCATCGGGCCTTCTTTTTTATCGAACTGATCTGTAATTTCTGGTTCACCTTTGAGCTTACGGTCCGCTTTCTGTTTTGTCCTAACAAACTTCGATTTTTCCGAGGACCAATCAACATTATCGACTTCATCGCCACCCTGTCCTTTTATATCGACGTGGTAATGAACCGACTGGCGCATCAGCTGGAAAATCAGGACATTTTGGAGTTTTTCAGTATCATCCGTATTATGCGTCTGTTCAAGCTTACACAGCATTCCTCAGGGCTGAAAATACTTATACATACATTCCGTGCGAGCGCTAAGGAACTGATGCTGTTGGTGTTTTTCCTGGTGCTGGGGATTGTCATATTCGCCGCTCTCGTTTACTACGCCGAACGAATAGAGGCAAATCCTGAAAACGACTTCATCAGGTACTTTACAGTGCATACGTGCTTATTTTTTAGTTTGTTTTATGAATCTTAGGTAGTGTACACTGACAGTAAAATACTGCTTTTTGTTTTGCTTTGTCTTTTTACTCTTGCTGATTAGAAAATTCAAGACTACATCTCTGTGTAGACTTGTGTAAGTTTCCCTCCTCAACTAAAGTTTGAGAGGTAAAGTTTTCCTAATTTTGGTGCAACATTCTGAATACATTCTATCTTAACCACAGCGCTTTTCTGAGATAAGTGTTCACTTCAACACAAATATATGCAAAATTACGACTTTGATTAAATTTTACAATAGCATTTTACCTTTTTAACTAAAGTTGAAATGTGACTTTTCAAAACAGGAGTAAATTTAATTATGAAGCAATGCATGTGAAGAACTTTTATTAGCAGTGTTACAGCGTCATTTGTAACTAAAGAATTGTGACTAAAGAACTAAAATCAGCCCTCTAATTTACCTATTATGATTATTTCTTCAAGTCCCTTACAACAAGGCAGGAAGCGGCATAGAAAGTAGTCATTTGAGGTTTATTCGACAGCTTGTTTGCTGGTCACGTAAGACGCCGAAGTAAAAGTTATTATTGCCCTAAGCATCACACTTATTGCCATTGTTTTCTATGGGTGTTATCCAAAATGGGATTGAGTGGATTAGATTTAACTTTATGTCGTCAATAACTCAGCGTCAGTTAGAAGTAATTTACTGAAACTTGGCACACACCGAGATAATGTATGCAAGCCATGTAGGGCGAAATTTCAGCCCGCTATTTAAATTTCGTGCTGTGTTATTAGCAAACTTAATTTAAATCTAATCCGTTAAATCTAATTTTGGATAAGGTCCCATGTTCTCAGTAGGTGTGTTGTGTGTGCTTTCAGCATTCCCCTGGGTCTCTGGTGGGCCATCGTCACCATGACGACGGTGGGCTACGGCGACATGGCCCCGAAGACGTACCTAGGGATGCTGGTGGGCAGTTTGTGTGCTCTTACTGGCGTGCTCACTATCGCCCTTCCAGTCCCCGTCATTGTCTCAAACTTCGCCATGTTCTACTCCCACACCCAGGCCAGGGCCAAACTGCCAAAGAAGCGTCGCAGAGTCCTGCCCGTGGAACAGGTCCGCATCCAGGCCAAACAGGAGGCCGGCATGACCTACGCCCGGGCGGGGCAGGCGCTGCAAAAACGACGAGATGCCTTACGCATGGTTCGCGACACCATGACGCCCAAGACCTGTAAGGGACACTGGGAGGCGGCGGGAGGTCCGATTCACGCAGGGCTAAGGGTCGATTCATACTTACAGCCGTATGTCCGTTCTGTCGGCAAGATTATGAAATAATCACGACACGTACTCAGATTCACAAAGAGCGTTTAACACAAAGACCCGGTCAAAGTCAAGCACGTGATGACAACGTGATGAAATACACATAGAAGTTTTCATTACGATGATTTTTTCATTTAACAAAAACGTTCAGACCGAGTCACTGAAGTTAAAACACCTTTTTTTCCTGTTGGGCCCCCCCACGTATTTGTTTATTGGCAAGGGGGGGGGGTTTTCCCCCCCCCCCCCCCCCACCCCCCTCCGTTAAAAAACCCCCACCCCACCCCTTACACCAATTTTTGAACAGTTTCTGGTTAATTTTTATTTTAACAAATCCAGACTAGCAGCCACCCCCATTAATCTCTTTTAGTCCAAGCGTAAGTACATATAATTGTATAGTATATCAGTGTAGTTTTGGCGACTAAACAGATATACGGCTGCAAGTATGAACAGACTTTTACTCTTTGCTTGTTGCTTTAGCAGTTCAGCCGGTTAGTATCGATTCTGTGTACACTAGCTTGCTGAACTACTAAAGTGCAGAATTAAATGAGAGCTTTACGTTCTGTGTGAATCGGACCTCACCGATCTACCAAACAAAAAACCCTTAGTAGTGTAGGTCGGTAGTCTAGTGTCTTGAGAAGCAAAAGATTAGATTCATAAGTTTATTAGTTTATAAATATGTAATTCTAATAAGTAGTTTTTATCGGAGAATGTTTGCTATACTGCATAATCTTATTTCTACATATTCGTTGTCAAAATCATTTCTATTTAGCGTCGACAAAATTGTTGCAATGTTTTTTAGAGGCTGGATTGTTATTTATTTACCGTTTATTTTTTGAAGCCATTTCATTAATTGGGTTAACTGGATTATATTTAAAAAATCCGCTTATCACACCACCATGAGTTTTCACATAATACAGACCTACTTAGCTGCACCAGCGAAGTAAAGTTACTGAGCTGTACGTGCAATATTGCACGTACAGCCTGTGCAATCGAAATAGGTATGGTTAAGTCTATGGTAAAGCGCTACTGGTTAATTTAATCCGGTACCTGATCTAGTTTATGAAAGGCTCAGTTTGCGTCAATTCTTCTTCAATTTTTCTATTTGCCTGACAAACTATTGAGTATTAAAGGGGTGGACGTGTTACTTAATATTTTTCTAAATAACTGTCATTTTTTGCTAAAAGTTTTCAGTAACGTGTAACACTGATTGGCAGATTTCTCCAAAATTATCGGCAGTTATATCAACTTCTTTGTGTACAATGAAAATCACACATATGCTTCATTGTGTGTTTTTGATTGTACCAAAAACATGTAAAAATGAGATTTACGTATGTCCGTCGCTTCTTTCTTACACTTTCTTGGCTGTACGCTTTCTTCAACTATATTATTACTTTTTGTTGTCAAGTATTTTAATTCTTAAAATACTGGTAATGTGGGAATGTGGGACTGTAGTGTAGGTTTTTATAGAACGACTATAAAAAATTAAACTGAATTTAGTTACCGCTTCAGGTTTTAGTTGTTGGTGTGTGGTGACGGTGTTGAATGGAATGCTCTTAGCGCTCTACCAGGAGCACATAATATTAGCATTCCATGTACTGTATCTAGCTTTGATCCACAGTGCTCTTGTGCTCGATATCAAGTATTGAAATGGGGCTGCACGTTTTGTGTATAACGAAGGTATCAGGTTGTCGTTATGTTTTATATCCCTTATGTCCGTCCTTCTATTTGATATTAATTCCATCAAGAGTTCATAACAATGTCTCACTCTTCTATAAGATTGAGGCGTTTTTATTTACTGTTGGTCCTATTTTAGAAATTATTTGCAAATTAGATTACCTAATTTCGATCAAATTATGATGTTTGTGCTTTTGAGTTTGCGTGAAAATGTTTTGTGAAAAATATTAGAAAAGAAGTTTTTTTGTTATCCTACGCCAAAACATAGAATTTACTGGCCGAGTTCCATAGTTTGGTAACAATCAATTCAGTGGACTCTCTTTGACCCGCAATTATTTTTAATTTTAAATATTTCAAAGCTTTCAATGAGCGATTCAAACCTTGAGCATTTAGATGCAGAAAAGACTAAGGGCCAGTTGGTAGAGTCATTAAAGAAGATGTCTCAATTGTGAACACACGCAAACATGCAAATTTAGTGCACACAAAAGTCATCGCAGTTGATTTTGTACGTTATAAAATGCCTCAACCTATCATTGTGGCTACGAAAACTTTGGCGGAAGCATTGTGTCAGCAGAATCAGAGCTTTTGTTGTATTTATGTTAGTTGAACTTGCAACAGCTCTCCTGGAACTAGTAACATTTTGCAATAAGAACAGCTGATCTACTGGTTACCAAACCGTCTTTTTCGAAAACTTGTGAACTTTTTCAAAGTCTTGCTGTTCTTTTTGCATATCGTTGTGACTAGAGACCAGTGAGTACGGAACACTTTGTACAGTTTGCGTTTTTTTAAAGCAAATAAACTCAAAAAAATGTTTTTGAAAACTTGGAACCCTAAATGTAGAAGTGATGATTCCGTATTCCTGTGTCATTTCTATCCTTTTGCTGTTTGATTAACGCTTTAACCTTTTGATTATTAACCTTTTAAGTTAATAACTACTTAATTAATGCTTGAATGTTGTCATTTTGCATTTTGTGATTTTAGCACGCAGTCGCAAAATCAGCCAAGTGAGGCCTAAGCGTTCTGGTAAGACTCTGAGGTTCACTGCCAAAAAATTATCGAAATTGCACAGATCATATATTGTACAATTCACTGCAATAGTTGTAGCAATAGCAATGCACAGTTTCACAGTTATTGATTTTCAACTATTAGTTATTATTAACCAACAGATTATTTTAATTTATAACTTTTACGCCGCAAAGCTTGCAATTACATTTAGTTTTTAGTACATGATTGAATAATAAATTTTTTGCCAAAGATACCGAATCAAAGCATATGTATTGATAATATATACAAGCAAATACATACAGTGAAAATATATTGATCCGTTGATTATGCAATTATACAACTATCATTCAAACATAGACACTTTTACTCTAAAAATTGTTTCCTAATTCTTAATTTTTTCAAATAAATATAATTTTTCATATATTTATTTTAGAGTGTTCACTTTTTGTTTCTTAATCGCATAAAAATAACATCAACACTTAATAAAAACTTGAATATTTAAGCCAGCTACTTATTTATGACATGATCTTCAAATTCCAAAAATTTCTTTCATGGTCCATAACTTCATAGGTAGATATACGTATACAGTACCGACCAAAATTATCAAGTGACTCCGACTCCTCAATGAGTTTGTAGCAAGTAATTTTGGTCGGTACTGTATGTAACTACGCTATGGTTTTTTTACTGCATGCGTCCCTCGCTTTGTTCATAGTTCATTTTAGCTTCTTAGCTTAGAACAGCATTTGCTCGCTGCTTGCTGCACTGCACTTGTGTCTCATCCAAAATTGGCTTTTGGATAAGATCACAGACATTTTCGTGAGACAAATACGTTTTCTACACCTAATCTAGTCTTTGTTGTTATCTTGATCATCGGCCAGAAATTTTTGCTAAACCAAATGTCATTACCACTACTAGTATACTTTTTTGACCTCAGCTATCTGAGAATCCTCGAGGTTAAGAAAAGCCTTCTGGCATAAAAGCATAGAAAAATCGGTTCACCAAATTATAAATTCTGGCCTTTGGGAGATAACGAAAAAGACCCCCAATGGTGCATGCGTCGTTTACTTAACTTTAAAACTAACAAATATTAAGTCAATAATCTTAATACCTTTGTAAAACCATTAAATACTGAAGTTGCCTAACGTTTATTATTTATCATTAATAATGTGTTAAAAAAATTGCAACTTTTAAACTAACTTTGCATCACTAAGTTAATTAAAATTTTAGTATATAGGTATTTGTCACTTTTCGCCTGTAATTGAAATGAATTCATTCGCACATATAACTGATGGGGGACACGGAAAGTGGGGCTTAAGAATGAAAGGGCACGGGGAACAGTTTGTAAAATTTATTAAAAAAAAATTTTTTATTTGTAAAATTTAATGAAAAAATGGTATTAAAGCAAAAAAATAACATTGTAAAAATAAACTTAGTTTCAAGTTACTTTGGCTCACTTGTTGCACTTTCTGCTTGGTTTGTGCTCAGGTCAAGAAGACGTGGAGGAACGGATCCCCATGCTCAGGCTGAATCATTCCCCGCAAGAGCTTTCGCCGCCCACTTGTGGTCAGTTTTGAGTTTTTACCAGATTAAACGGACTTAATTTATTTTAGTCCAAAGTTGAAGCAGACATGTATCGGACTAAAGAAATTACTTACCTAAGTCCACTACTAAATTTTAATTCAACAACCTACTCCTAAACAATCACCAGAATAGCTTGCTAATAAAGGTCAAGTTAAGCTTATAAAGACTTTAGTATGTCTAAAATAAACTGGCCATGCTAATGTCTGACCAGGGATTGCAGAACCTTGACAGAAAACAGATGATGTAATTTTGTGACTACTCGCTGTGCTCTTGATGCTTGCCATTACTTCTTTCCGCAATAAAATTGTGTGTTTTTAGTCTCAGGGTCCAGCAGTGTTTGCTCAGACTTTACTAAACGAATGAGAACAAATGAACTTCAGCTATGTCCTTTAAGCCTGAATGCATGTACGACTAATTAAACTCAGAGTAGCCTACAATTTGTTGCAGCAGCGGCAGCGGTAGCGAACCGTGCCAACCCGGTGGACACTGAGGTGACCATATCCGGTGCTGTGATCCCCACGCGCAGTGGCAGCATCAACGGCCGCCTGGAGCGGAACCGGCTGCCCCCCCTGGTCCCGGAGGACATCGCCCTCAGCGGCCTGGCCCGGACCCCCTCCAACGAACACCTGAGCACCGCCTCCTCTGCCATGCACAAATCCATCACCACCATCGCCGCTGTGGCCACCGACCTCAGCGACGAAGCCACCCGAGGCATCCACACCCCCACCAGCCGCAATGTGTCTTTCTCCATGTCCTATAGAACTCCCTCTAGTACTATATACCCTGCTCCGCCTGATGAGTGATGATGATGATGATGTAGTACATAACAGTTTCACTTATGCTGCTATACATGGTGTTAATGACTTTGATTTATTCATGAGTATATCAAACCAAAATGATTGAAGGTGCTAAAATCTAGCTGATTTAGTGCGATAGGAATGTAGTTTCAAGAGATCGACCACAACTAAAATACGTCACGACTAAATTCTGTCACAATGTCTGTTTTTTTAAAAACGTTTTTAAAGATATATGTATAAAGTATATACATAAATAAATGCATCTCTGTATAAATAGGCGCCAACAAAGGCTGAGTGCAGTACAAGTTCAGTTATAATTACAATTATATCATACCTGTCTTGAAATATCAGTGCAATAACTAACTAAGTGCGCGCTGTTCGATTCACAGTTTGCCGTATAATCTAGTTCTAATTATTGCTAATTATTCTAATTATTCTAATGCTATATTGCATTGCTGTTGGCGTGCATCTTAATTATTGCACTGTTATTTCAAAACAGTTATAACATAAGTACATTATAATACTTTGTAGCGTGCACTCAGCAATCATTTGCACTGGCACGTGAAGCCCGCGTGCATAAACTCGTGCGCTCAAGCGCACTCGTTCATGCACTTGGAGCTTCACGTAACAGTGCGTATAAATTACTGAGTGCACTCTACATCGTGCTATAACCTACACTTGGTGTTGAAATTGAAGTATTTACGTACAGTAGGTTATCTGTACTCTTAAACTACTGTTGATTATGTTCATTATGAATTTGTTAGGATTATTTATGCTGTTGTGTAGTGTTTTTTACTGGTTGGAATTTATTAGACTAATAGCATTTAGCAAATCAAATTCGAAGCTGATGACAAAGTACCAATTAAATTACTGAGTTATTTTGCTGCCTACAAGGCCTAAACAATTTCTTGAGCTTCACCTTCAAAAAAGTGCTTTAGCCCTTCGTTTTAGCAAGAGAATCTACATGTGTCTCAGTCTCATAAGAAAAGATTGTCATACTCCTCTAGCTGTTTATGATATAGCACAGGCAGGTGTGCTCTTAAGGAAAATAAATGCTGATAAGTGCTGGCAAAAAAGTGGTAAGTGGTGGCACTGATGAGTGCTAAAAGAAATTAAAAATAAGTGCAGCTTATTTCATGTCTATTACAAAAGGTTGGCAAATACGTGGTTTTGAGGATATTCTTCCAAGGCTTCGGCGAAATTAATTGAGAAAATTTTTCCAAATGTGAACTTTCACAGTTTGTTAAACTAGACTGCAAATTTCGACGCCTGTGTGAAATCTGCCTGTGCTATACAACAGACAGCTAGAGGAATGGCGCATCTCTACAATGAATTATACACACACGTATTCTAGGTTTCAGATCTAGCAATCATCGAAAATTGTCTAATATCTAATTTATATTTTGCATGGTTTTACATGCGTTGTTCACTTTTGTGCCCATAGTTTGCGTGCAGTTTTGTATACTTCCTAAAGTTAGAAAGTAATGAAATTGAACAGTAATTAAACAGCGTCAAAAAGTGAAACTTTGTTTATTTTAGTTTTGAAATCTACTTATATACTTTTAATTCTGAAAATAAAACATTTTTCATACAAAATTTGTCTAGGTATATTTATTAATTAAATTAAATTAAATTATTAAAATAAAAATTAAAAGAAAATTAAAAAACTGCAAGTTGGCTTTACGCTCTATGTTGAATTTTTTGTCTGTTAGGCATTTTTTAAGCAATCGTGTCTAACAATGTGCATATCAGAATGTAAATTTATCTAGTTGTTTGAACGTTTCCGATCAAGTTTGTTTTGACTGAATTTAGAAATTTCACGTACCAGTGCTTTAATGATCTTCAAAAACATAGCAATACAATACTATTGCACTTGATTATGGGTTTTTGAAACAATGGTTTTAAAACTGCATTGGTATGACACTCACTTATGTCACAAGGCCTTCTGAACAGACAACACATGTTTTCTAGTTATACTTCCATATGAATCGTACAAGTTGAATCTGAACACAGCTTCTTGCCACTGGCTAATTTAGTATAGTATCTTAAATTAATAGTTTACTTATAACCAAATAGTTGCATCGTAACTTAAAACTTCTTATGCGTAAATCATATTGTTTGCAAATATCGCACCAAGCAAAGTGCTTAATGAGGATGTTACAGCTCATTTTGTTGTAAATTTTATGGCGTTGAATGTACTTTTTTACCCAGTTTTCTTCCCCGGTTTGTCCTGTAATATATTTGTTATAATAATGATGCAATGTTGAATGTAGAGTTTTATTATTGACTAGTAAAACCCTGAAACAGTGTTGGATGGTCACAAGCCTTTGTAGTGTGTGGATCGGAATCATATATGTAGAATAACACCAAAGTGTGAATATAGTGGTGCGACCGCTGACCCTTTTTTGGTGACGAACGTGTGTAAGCAACTCAGAAACACCATAGCGATTTCGCCATAGCAGCGCTACAGAACGTTCTACATGCGTATGCATGCGCTATCTGTGCTAATATCGCTTCGAGGGGGGTGCTATGTGCGCTATATACGCAATCGAAGGTGCTCTATGAACTCTGCGCTATTTGCACGAAACGCGCATAAGAAAATGACCCAGGGAAGGCTTGAACTAAGCATCGTCAAATTATTAGCGCAGTGCTCTACCATCTGAGCTAACCGGCCTATTTGTGTTTGACTAAGGGCCTATTCCTTTACCGGATTAAAGGATTAATTATTATCGGACTAAACGGTTTAAAAATTAAGCTTAAAAGTGCCATTCCAAAACCTCCGGATTAAACGGACTTAACTTCTAGCGCGCTGGTTTTTAATCGGACTAAACGGACTTGACTATGCACGCTAATGTTAAGCGTGTATGTTAAGTCCGTATAGTGCAGTGGTAGTTTTGGAATGGGGTCAGACTAAAATTAAGGCGCTGACTTATTTTAACTCGTTCAGAACGTTTAGTCCGATTTGTCATTTCAAAACCTCTGACTAAAATAAGTCCAGTCCGTTTAATCTGGTAAAGGAATAGGCCCTTAGTTTTGATATGTATAACGACAAAACATCCAGCATGCGCATGCCTCTTATAGGGCCTGAGAAGTGTTAATTAAGCTAATTAGGCACTATGTCTAGGCATTTGCTATTTTATTGGATGTATATGATCCATGATTTAGAATGCTGATGTGAATAAAATGGTACAGTACACTCGATGAAAAAAACTTGGATCAACAAACTAGATTTGAATAAAACAGTTCAACAAATTTGTTCCAACAAATTTAGAATTAAACGGCTCAGCAATATCGATCAAACCAAACCAAACCAAAGATTTGAATGAAACGGTGCAGTAAAATATGTAGTGTAGATCCATGATGTAATACTTTTTGACTTTTGTAATAAGCAGTTTCTTGTTCAAAATTGGCAGTTTTTGACAACAAAATGGTCAGATACAGCTTTTGTAAGTTCATCATTTTTTCATCAGCTTTTGTAATTTGTCGAACAAAGTCACTTGTTCGTCATTTATTTTATTAACAACACTGATCCACCGGTTCTGATTTATGGTGTCAAACCAGTCAAGCAACTGTTGGGCAGAAGTGCGTGTGGCTTGTAGTAGCGGCGTACATGCCATTTACAACTTGAGCTATCTTAACCTAGTAAAGATCTAAACCTAAACGGGTCGGAAATAGTCGGGTACAGATTTTCTGCGAACTGTGCGGATCAGTTATTGGTTTTAAAATCTAAATTTCGACGTTTAATTTCACCTGCCTGACCATATTTCAAGCTTTGTGACGCCTTTGTCTACTAGACAACCTGTAGTATCTAAATCTTATCTGCCTAGTTACACGCAATAGCACTCAGCAAAAAATTACCTATGTGCTAACTGCTAACAAGCATTAATTTTATGCAAAATTTATTAAATTTTTTTCCATGGCCACAGCAGTATTGCAGTTTTTACCAACAGTGGTAATTTTAAGTGCGACTGTATAATCGGTAGAAAAGACATCAGCTGAAAGAAATCCCTTCAAAAGAAGTTCCGCCTGTCGCTCACATTTTTGCAACTTTCAGAAAGGTTTTGCGGCATTTTTGCAAAACTGTTTGTGTGTCTTCTTTTAAACACTTAACGACAAAACTTTATCGGCACCTTGCTCACGGGGTCAACCCGATAGGCCTCCAAGTTAGACTCATTCGTCGCCCACTCACGGTTTCCTGGTTTACCAGCATTACAGGGGTTGCCAATCCTCACCGAAAGACCGGGGGCTTTCTACCGCATGGACCCACATCCAATATATGACCATGAAGGATTTAGGATATAGAAAGGATTCGATTAAGCAAAAATAAAAGCACAGTCTTACTTACACCTGACCCGACTTCTTACCCCGATTTATCTCCACATTTCATTCCCTAATTTAAAAAAAACAGCGTGGCATTCCCCCCTCCTATGTATGTGTGCATGAGTTGAATTTACCCAACCTACATATGTAGGGCACAAATCCGATGAACCGACCCACCACAAAGCGTAGCAAAAACAAAACGTCTGTTCGGTAAGTGCATGCTGTATGTAGCTGTGTTCGCGAAAGAAGAAATAAATGGATTATAAATTTACACCATGGTCTAAAACCTCTAGTTTGTTTTATACCTGTCCGTAATTGTGTGAATGTCAGTGCAGACTCACAGTTGTAAATGCAGTCTTGTTTGCATTTGTTTGCGAGTTCCAGTCTAGCTCACTTACTAGAAATTTGATTACCTCAGTTTTGTACCGAAATTACATAAAAACAAGTAGACTCCTAAAAGGGAGTAAAATTCCTTCCCGTAGAGATACAGTGGTAATTCGCATAAAGTGCCAAAAACACAAGTGAATGCCGGACTCGGAATCGAACCAAATATATACAGGTTTCAGGACATTCACACTGACCACTGCGCCACCTAATCGCTAATAACAATCAGCATAAAGCACAGTTGCAAAAGCGCCATTTATTAAATTAAAATTTTTATATTTTTGCTTCAAAATAAAACAAAATTGTTTGTTGTAAACATGTTCTGTTTACAGAAACCACCACTGAATTTTATGTTGTTACAGCTATTACAGATGTTTAACATGTCATTATGCAATATACATAGGTATGAAAGACGCTGATTGGCTGTGGCGAAACGCCAACAACCAATCAGACAGCTGCTAGACAAAATAAAAGTTTGCAGCCAAGGGGGGAACCGTGTAGCAAAATTACAGATTTCGCAATCCATTTGGGGGGGGGGGGCTGAAATATAAGTTTGCATATCGTTTTAATTTTTGCTGGTTGTTGCAATTTAGCTTGTTTGTAATGAAATTTAGCTGAAAGTACTTGTTTTTGGCATTCATGCCCCCCACGGTTGAAACACGTTCACTTCTATAGACCAGCAGTGTGTAAAACATATAGCAATGCAGTACGTACATAAGGATTTTGCACGCTTTTCATACAAAATTCTGATTGTAATAATTCCGCCTTCAGACGGAATAACAAGTAGACTCCTAAAAGGGAGTAAAAGTCGTTACCGGATAGACACAGTGGTAATTCGCATAAAGTGCAAAAAACAAAAGTGATTGCCGGACTCGGAATCGAACCAATTACCACAGGTTTCCGGACAATTAAACTGACCACTGCGCCACTTCATCGCAACAACAATCAGCTTAAGCACAGTAAGTTGCAAAAGTGCCATAAAATTTTCATATTTTTACTTCAAATTTTAAACAAAATTGTTTGTTGTAAACATGTTCTGTTTACAGAAAACATCACTGAATTTTATGTTGTTACAGCTATTACAGATCTTTAACATGTCATTATGCAATATACATAGGTATGAGAGACGCTGATTGGCTGTGGCGGCAGTAATTTGCAAAAGTGCCATAACATTTTCATATTTTTGCTTCAACTTTGAAACAAAATTGTTTTTGTGTTAACATGTTCTATGATTCTGTAAGTAAAACAGAAACCGTCAGTGAATTTGATGTTCTTATAGCTATTACAGATTTGACCATGTCATTATTATTCAATATAGGTATAAGAGACGCTGACTGGCTGTGGCGAAACGCCAACAGCCAATCAGACAGTTGCTAGACAAAACAAAAGTTTGCAGCCAAGGGGGATACGTGTAGCAAAATTACAAATTTTGAAATCCATTTGGAGGGGTGAAACTTAAGTTTGTATATCGTTTTAATTTTTGCTGGCCGTTGCTATTTAGCTTGTTTGTAATGAAATTTAGCTGAAATTACATGTTTCTTGGCGTTCATGCCCCCCACGGTTGAAACACGTTCACTACTACAGACAGACCAGCACTGTGTAAAACATTTAGCAATGCAGTACATATATAAGCGCCTTGCACGCTTTTCATACAACGTTCTGATTCTAATAATTCCGCCTAATTAAGCTTACAGAAACGAGACTCTTACGGACAATGTTTGAGCCGGGCTTCATTCAGCCTGTATATGTCATTTGATTCATGTTCAGTAAACAGTAAAAGTAAACAGGCAGATTGCTAAGTGATTGCTGTGATGAACGCTTAGTTGACCAATTAAGTATGTACCAATAAAACAGTTATGCCAAAATATGATTAAGATTTTCTGGTTAAAAAGTTGTTTTAAAATCTCAAATATTCTTTGAAACTACCGTGAAGGTGACGTTTTGGGACGACTTTTGCTCGCTTTTTGATGCTGATTTTTACTAATTCTGGAAATAATTAATTGCCTGGTTTCCAATAATTTAAAGCGTCAGTCAAGAAAAATTCGTGTTTCGGGCCTTAAAAAACACTGAAAAACATCTGTCTGGCCATTTAGGTCTTACAGTAACCTAGTTAGCAATAGCAAAACGAAACCAGCTGGTTGGTTGCTGGGCCACCTCACACACATAACCATGAAATTAAACACACACACACACACACGTACACAAATTTGCTACACAGAATACACTTAGACGTGCTTTTTACCTAGGGCAAAACAAATGTAAAGTCCTGTCGCTACTGAGGTAGCGACAGGTAAAAATCAACTGACATGTGGGTGTGGTGATATGAAGAGTACATAATAGTGTCTTACTCTCTATTGAAAAAAAGTGAGACACTCTCTTTTTTGCCTCGCAAGCAGATGCGCTCGTCGTTTTCAGGCCACATGTTGACATTTTGTGCAACGTGTGTGGCATGTGGCTGGCCAATCAGCGCGTAGATTCTCTGCGTAACACACTTTAGTATCTAATCGCTGGGTAGATGTCGCGTGTAAGCGTGCACGAGCACGAGATTTTACCCCCCCCCCCAAGGCGCTATTTGCGCTATTTGCGCTATTATAGTTTCCAGGTCAAAAACGCCACCCCCCACCCCCAACGCCACCCCCGCCACCCCCCACCCCTTATAGCACCTGAGGGTGCTATTTGCGCTATTTAGGCGCTATTTTGTGCTATTGGCTAATTTATTGAGTAGGCGCCCATCCCCCCTCCCCCCCGGTTGTTGGGTTTGTTGGGCTTTCTATCCCTCGCTCCTGTTAGTCAAAATTGTACGCAATTACCCAACATCACTTTCCATTCTTCGCTCCTATTGGTTACACAAAATGAAACCCTAGAAGGGTAAAAAGATTCAGTAAGCGCCCACCCCACCCACCGGTGTTGGGTTTGTAGGGCTTTCCATCCTTCGCTTCTAATAGTAAAAATTACAGGCAATCTTCCAACATGATTTATTACTCAAGAAATACTTACTGATTCCAAATTCCTAATTTTAGAAATAACAAATACTCGTAACGTTAGGTAAATAAAGTACTCTCCAGCATATTAATATTCTACTAAAAACAGAACATTAAAGGAAATAACCAAAAACTAAAAACATATATAACTTAAATGTTAAGCATGAAAAGAACGAGAAATAGTTTAAAGCAATAATGAGTTAATAATCATAATAATATAATAATAATCAAGTCCAAGCAGCGTCCAAGCGCCTTAATAGCGCAAATAGCACCATCTGGTGCAATAAGCGCTATTTTTTCAGCTTACGAAAAAAATATACGCTTATACATAGCACTTTGATGCGCTATCGTTTTGCTATATGCGCTATTTTTTTATATCGTCGACTAGACCACTAACAAAATTTTAAAAATAATTTTAAAATTATTCTAATTTATTGAGGGACCGTAAACTCACTAAAAAGGACAAAAATTTTGAATAAATCAGCCAATAGCACAAAATAGCGCCTAAATAGCGCAAATAGCACCCTCAGATGCTATAAGCGCTATTTTTTAAGCCTATGAAAAAAATGGCGCTTATAGCACTTTGATTCGCTATCGTTGTGCTATATGCGCTATTTATGCACTATTTTTTATATCGACGTCCAGAACACACACAAAAGTTTTAAAATACTTTTTAAATTCTTTTTGTTTATTGAGGGATTGTATACGTGCTAAAAAGTACAAAACTTTTCAATAAGTTAGCCAATAGCACAAAATAGCGCCTAAATAGCGCAAATAGCACCCTCAGGTGCTATAAGCGCTATCCAAGATCAGCATCACTATTTAAAGGGAAAGCTAGCTAACGTTAAGCTAGCAATCTAGCAATGGGTGGTTCAAATCCCCCCTGGCCATTTTTCTGTAGAAGTTTCATTCATATCCAAAAAAATAGCACAAATAGCACCTTCGATAGCGCTTATAGCGCAAATAGCGCATATAGCACTCCCAAAAAGCGCTATATCGCAAATAGCGCATATAGCACCTTCGATAGCGCATATAGCGCAAATAGCGCAAATAGCACCCTCAGATGCTATAAGCGCTATTTTTTAAGCCTATAAAAAATAGCGCTTATAGCACTTTGTTGCGCTATCGTTGTGCTATATGCGCTATTTATGCACTATTTTTTATATCGACGTCCAGAACACAAACAAAAGTTTTAAAATACTTTTTAAATTCTTTTTGTTTATTGAGGGATTGTATACGTGCTAAAAAGTACAAAACTTTTCAATAAGTTGGCCAATAGCACAAAATAGCGCAAATAGCACCCTCAGGTGCTATAAGCGCTATCCAAGATCAGCATCACTATTTAAAGGGAAAGCTAGCTAACGTTAAGCTAGCAATCTAGCAATGGGTGGTTCAAATCCCCCCTGGCCATTTTTCTGTAGAAGTCTCATTCATATCCAAAAAAATAGCACATATAGCACCTTCGATAGCGCTTATAGCGCAAATAGCGCATATAGCACTCCCAAAATGCGCTATAGCGCAAATAGCGCATATAGCACCTTTGATAGCGCATATAGCGCAAATAGCGCATATAGCACCCCCAAAAAGCGCAAATAGCAAATTCCATAGCGCTTATAGCGCATATAGCGCATAAAAAAAGCGGTATAGCACGAAAGTGCTATTTCGATTTCGCTTACACGCGTTCGTTACCAATCGCTGATGCGTTAATAAGCATTAAGATAGGGAAACCGTTAATAACTCATTTTGAATACATTATGTAGTAGGGCTGGGCACGGTTACAAAATTACTATCCGTGTACACGGTTAGTTTCGAAGGCTAGTACCGCGTGTACACGCTAACTAACGGTTACTGCAATTATCCGCATGTACACGCTAATTATTTGTGTAACCGTGTAATGGTTTACACGCTAAGTATCCGTGTAACCGTTTAATCGGTTACTCGGTTACTAAACGGTTACTAACCGGTTACACGGTTACTAAACGATTACACGGTTACTAAATGTCAAGAAGCAGAGGGGGATCTTTACTAAACAGCATCAGCCCACAGGAATGACCTAGGGAAGATACGAACCACCCATCTCTAGATCTGCAGACCAGCAAGCTACCATATGAACTAATGGGACAATGCTGAGCTGTCAGTATAAATGCCTTTATATATTTTGAAGAATATAGCTTGCACACACATGCGTATATGAAGTAACACACAGGCAAATCACTTGCGCACGATTGTAGGCTAATTTGCATAAATCCAGGAGCCAAACGAACATTTTTCTTAACGGGTACACGAAGTCGGAAAACAAATAGCGTAACCGGTTACACTTTCCGTTTAGAGTAACCGTTTACGCTATTCGTTTATAGTAACTGGTTACACTATCCGTTTAGAGTAACCGGTTACACTATCCGTTTAGAGTAAACGGTTACAATATCCGCGGTTACTGTGTCTTAACGTGTACACGCTGTAACCGCTAAGTAACCGCGGATAGTGACCCCTAACCGTGTACACGCTAAGCTTAGCGTGTACACGGTTACACGCGTGTACACGGTTTGTACCGTGTAACCGTGCCCAGCCCTATTATGTAGGTGCTAAAACATCACAGAAGGTTTGCAAATACCTTTGTGGAGATTTTGACAAACTTTCAGCAAAAATATTTAAGAAACTTTTAAGAAAAAGAGAAAAGTTTACATCTTAAAAGTTTCTTCTTCAATTTTGCTGAAAGCTTGTCAAATTGTTTTTGCAATTTTTTCTTTTGTGATGTTTTCGTACCTTAATTATGTATCAAAAATGAGTTATTAAGCTTTTATCCCTATTTTATGCTTATCAACGCATCAGCGATTATATACGTGAATCTACGCGCTGATTTGCCAGCCACATTTTGCACAAAATGTCAACACGTGGCCTGCCTCTCTTTCTCATCTCATCTCATCTCTGCCATCTCGTGGCATCTCTGCCTGCGCTAGAACACAGGCGGAAAGGAGAGTGTCTCACTCTTCTTATATATAGAGTGAGACACTATTATATACTCTTGGTGATAAGAAACAGGATCTTTAAACCCCTAGACGTAGAACTAGACTAAATTAAACATCGCCGTTTCATCATCCTATTCAACGTCTGCGGCCTCATTAACTATTTTGTGTGGAATATTGACACTCAGGCGTCACAAAATAGTAAAACTAAACGTGATGTTGAGATTTGTTTCAGACTTGACCGTATGGCTATGGTGGGTTGCGAGCGGGCAGAAGCAATCGAGCGGGGTCGTGCCCAGCCAGCAGCCGCTTGCCAAAACTGCTGTCAGACGGGCCTATGTCTCTGACAAACCCGGTAGGCTCCATTTGGACACCTACAGAGTTTCTATGCAGTTTTGTTTTGTAAGACTTATTTAGCACCTTTTCGGCCAATTGCAGCAACTTATTGTTGAGCTATTTTTTTTCTCGAGCTATTCCAGAATAGTTATTCTCGAGGTTTTATTCTCTAACTTTTCCCCTGCACCATAAGAGAAGAGCTCAAAAATAACTATTCTCGAGAATAGCTGGAGAATAACTTATTCTCCAGCTGGCCAATAAAATTGTGGCTGCATCATTGTTATCCAATCACAGCCTAGCAGACAGCCAGTTAAGCTCGAGAATAAGCCTACATAAGCCCCGCCTACAAATTTGTTATGAGAGCAGATTTGTTTCTCGTCCGCTCACCGAAAATACATCGACTTGAGCCAAGTCAGTAACCGGATGACGAACGAAACGTTAAAGCGTGCATTTTCAAACTTTTTTGTTTTGTTACTTTTACGTTAAATAAACATTATATAAGCCTAATAAACATGAATAAGTAAAAAATTTTGGAAATCGGTTATTTTTTCTAAAAGTTATTAGCTTATTCTTCAGCTATTCCTGGTCTAAATCAGGAATAACTTGCACATTGAAGAGAATAGCTGGAGAATAAGCTATTCTCTAAGTTTGGTTAGTGCAATAATGTTCGTTATTCTTCAGCTATTCCTGAGCTATTCTTTAGGTATTCTTGAGCTATTCTCCAACCTCGAGAATAGCTATTCTCGAGCTTAAATATTGGTGCAATGAAAATTTATTTTATTCCCGAGCTATTCTCGAGCTATTCCTATTCTTGAGCTATTCTTTGTTGATGCAACCCGGTGTTTGATTCACAATATAAGTTGAAATTTTTTGTAGGTACTTTATTTCATGTAAATATTATATAACTTTTATATTGTGAAAACTTTGTGGTTTGCATGCAGAAATCAGGCCTTTAAGATCGGCATGAACGTTTTCAAATTTAAATAAGCTGCGTAACACAGCTTTACATGCAACTTACTGCATTAATTGTAAATTATACTTACTAACATGTTATATATCCTTGATAACTGACAGTATTAGTTAAGGGGGTAGTGTCGCGAAAGCAGTCGATTTTACGCGACAATAAAACTTTTTCACTGAAAGATAGGTCATTGTTCTTTATATATACATATTCTAAAAATATGTCACAAGACAAATATTTTTGCCAAGTTTCAGAAAAATTGATGCAGCATACAGTTAGCAGTGAAGTCGCAAAGTCAGAAAAATGACGTTTTGAAAACCTATTCACATTCGATAATTTCGTCACAACTAAAAAACGTTTTGTTTAGATTCTAAACACAAAGTAAAAGCGCATATGCACTAGTTTATGCACACAAAATTTAGTGCAAATTGCTTGAGTGGTTGTAGAGTGACGCCTGTTTGAACTGTGAAAGTGTGCGTAAACTGTGAAGTACTTTAAGCATTAATTTTAAATTGTGAAAAATTTAGACATTTATCTTGAAATCAAAAGAAAAACGAACCTTCATTTTTCATTTTTCTTATTTGTGGCAAAAACTTGTACCTCAAAACATAACATGTACTTTACAAGCTGGCCAATCTGATATCCGGCTTGATTTTTTGAACTTTTATGTCTCTATTGTGTGATGTCTGGCTCACAATAGTGATTGGTTAAAAAGATATTGGTAGTCCAGTGTCTGGCAGTACTTATTTGACACCATATGGCATTTCACTAGTTTCTCAATGAACGTACAATTTCAAAGCAAAAAGTTCTCATTTTGCAGCCTATGAGCGAAACTGCTTTGGCGACACTACCACCTTAAGTTAGAGCTGCTGGGGTTTGCAATAAGCGCAAGGAAAAACATGAAGTATGTAAATCTACAAAAACACGACAAAGTTTCAGCAGAGAGGCAGTTCAAGGAGCTGAAAAAGGAGTATGATTTGGAAATGAAGAAGCTAATAGATAACACGCCGATGGGGTGGGAAAAGTTGCTTAGGGACGCTATGAAGGGTGTGTCTTCGTTTTTGGGGGCTTCGCACGGACCGGTGTCAAATTACACACGCCAAAATTCGGAACAAAATCACAGAAATGACCTAAAGAAGGCCGTAGAGGACATACCGACGGGCTGGCAGAAATTCGCGCTGGACATACTAAGGTCTGTGTCCTCGCTGGCGAACGCGGTGAAGGATGCCATTAACCTCCGCCAAAACTTGGGTCAAAATCACAGGAAGAACTTAAAGAAAACGGTAGAGGATGCGCCGCGGGCTGGAAAAAAATTACAAGGATTTAGCTAAAGCTGTGCTTTCCCTCGCTAATTAGACGGTGACAGAACCAGTCAACCACGCTGATACCAGAAAAATGTGATTACAAAGCTATGCTAATGACAAAAAAAAATTTCATAAAATGAAAAGATTAATAAAAATAAATGAATAAACAAGAAAAACTACAATGCGTTGCTTATATTTTTGCATAAATTGTTGGGAGGGTGTGCGCGGTACTGCGGTTACCGCGGTTACCGCTGCGGTAAACCGCAATTTTGGGGTATGCGGTAATGGGTCTGTTACCGCGGGGTAGGTGAGGTTAGCGCAACTTGCCTGTTACCGCGGTCACCGCACAAGTTTAAAGCATTAATAGGGGACCTGAGCAAATTGCAAGACACCGGACCAGTTGCAAATAGTACTTAATCACCGTTGCAGCTAACAAAAAACTAATATTTTAAACGTTTGTGTTGGTTTTTTTGTTTTTGCTGTGTGCGTGATTTTGAAATATTGGTTATACAAGCTCTGTGGGCGTTACGAAGATTTTTGTGCTTGGCATAGCTAACCATCGGAATATCTGGCGGTTGTCTGTCGGCGACGTAATATGCCGATGAAAGTAGCGCGTGGTTAGTGCGAAGTGTGCGATAAAGTTTGGTAGGCAAGGAGTGGTAGAATGGAACGCATATAATGTGTCGATCTGTAGCTTTTTCAGTTTTTTTGCCTAAAATGTCATTCTATTTTCGGGGACCTTGTTAATCTGTTTTTGAATATGGTTCTTTTTGTAGCCTCTATTAGAAAAATTGGTGCTGAGATGTTGAATTTGGGTTCTGTATGATGTTTCATTCGAGCAAATTTTTTTCACTCTTAGTGTCTGACTATAAATTATGCTTTGTTTAGTTTTCCTTGGGTGGTAGCTATTTGCGCTTAAATATTGGTGTTTATCTGTTGGTTTGGTGTGAAGATCAGTTGATTAGCCATCGTTTGACAATGACAATTTCACATCTAAAAATGTTGTTGATGTTTCCGAAATGTCCACTGTAAATTTTATGGTGTCGTGCTGACTGTTCAACTGGTGTAGAAATGAGTCCAGGTCGGTCTTGGCGCCACTCCATACGCACAGAATGTCGTCTATGTATCGAAACCAGAGCAGAGGTTTGTGCGTAGTACTAGAGATCATTCGTTGCTCCAGATTGCCCATACAAATGTTTGCATACGTAGGCGCTACTTTAGTGCCCATTGCTGTGCCTTGTATTTGAACAAAATGCTGTTCATTAAATTCAGCATTATTTTTGGTCAAAACGAAGCGCAAAAGATGGGCAAAAATTGTCGCGGATAGCGGTGGAGTTGGAGCATAATATTTAACAACAAAAATTTTCTTTTTAAAATTTCTTTTTAACAACCGCAAATGACTGGAAAATTACGCCATATTACAATTTGTTTGTTAATTCGATTTGTTTGTGCCATCGTACCCGCAAATTTATTAAATCCGGGTCCAATTAGAGTGGACAGAAATCAAAGGCTGCTTATTTCATGCCAAGAACATTTTGATTTTCTGAATGATTGCGTTCAACTGGGCACAATACCTAATGGCTTTCGAATCAAACACAACCTTTGCCTGCCTAAGTCGACACCAGAACTGATGCAGGATTACACCCAAGTATTACATGAAACATAATGGAAACTGGTAAAACTTTCAATGGAGCATTTAATGCGTGTTCAAGTACTAACGAAAGCTTATACTACAACACCAGCAGCGACCAGTTATCGTCAGAAATTACACCTTCAAAAACAACAAAAACTTCACCGATTAGTGACGAAAGACTCTTTTTCTCGCAATTTTGTACATCAAACAACTTCCCAATTTGCAGTACAAACAATTACGTCAACGACTTGCAGACATCAGCAAAACTATTACAGGACAAAAACGTACTATAACTCTAATACTAATCGGCTACAATCCATTCAACAAAACCGGTTAATTTCAAGACAACAATCAATTCGCACTGGCCAATCAGAACAGACGACAGAAAACACTTATAAACCACAACAAATTGTATATATTGAACCAGGTGTGGAAATTAGTCCACAAGAAGAATCACTATTAAACAAAGGACTTACGTTTGTACCGACACCAAAAAATGTACTATTACTCTCAACAATCAACAGTTTTAAAATCTTTCAAAACAAACTGCTGAACGAATTCCGCAACAATCAAAATGCCGCTACTTTTTATCGAAATTATGTGAGCAATGTAATTTCGGATTTAAAATCAGAATTGCAATCAATAAAATTTATTCCAAATTTGACAGGTGGAGAACAAAAAGCCCTCAAAACTTTACCTCAGCGCGATGACATTATAATAAAACCGGCAGACAAAGGAGCCGGAATTGTAGTCCAGTCCAAAAACACGTACATTAGCGAAACTTTAAAACATCTGAACGACACAAAAACATACAGGTCAATTACTATAAATCCAACAGAAACTTACAAACACGAATTGAACGAAATTATTGACAATTTACTGGCAAAGAAATGTATACCTAAACAAGTAGCCAATTCCATACGCCCTAGTCCTACTTCACAACCGGCCCGTTTTTATACTCTTCCTAAAGTGCACAAAAAATGGCCGTACCCGCCAAGTCAACCAATCGCGTCAGGCTGTAACACTGTTACAGAAAATCTAAGTGCCTATCTTGATAAAATTTTACAACCATTAGTTCAAAAATTACCGTCCTACATTCGAGACACTAATCATTTTTTAAACTCGCTTTACAATTTGCCTGCACTACCCCCAGGATCACTCCTAGTATCACTGGATGTTGTCTCACTATACCCTAACATTCCAACAGATACTGGTATCAAAATTGTGACCGAGGAGTTCCAAAAATATTATGCTCCAACTCCACCGCTATCCGCGACAATTTTTGCCCATCTTTTGCGCTTCGTTTTGACCAAAAATAATGTTGAATTTAATAAACAGCATTTTGTTCAAATACAAGGCACCGCAATGGGCACTAAAGTAGCGCCTACGTATGCAAACATTTGTATGGGCAATCTGGAGCAACGAATGATCTCTAGTACTACGCACAAACCTCTGCTCTGGTTTCGATACATAGACGACATTCTGTGCGTATGGAGTGGCGCCAAGACCGACCTGGACTCATTTCTACACCAGTTGAACAGTCAGCACGACACCATAAAATTTACAGTGGACATTTCGGAAACATCAACAACATTTTTAGATGTGAAATTGTCATTGTCAAACGATGGCTAATCAACTGATCTTCACACCAAACCAACAGATAAACACCAATATTTAAGCGCAAATAGCTACCACCCAAGGAAAACTAAACAAAGCATAATTTATAGTCAGACACTAAGAGTGAAAAAAATTTGCTCGAATGAAACATCATACAGAACCCAAATTCAACATCTCAGCACCAATTTTTCTAATAGAGGCTACAAAAAGAACCATATTCAAAAACAGATTAACAAGGTCCTCGAAAATAGAATGACATTTTAGGCAAAAAAACTGAAAAAGCTACAGATCGACACATTATATGCGTTCCATTCTACCACTCCTTGCCTACCAAACTTTATCGCACACTTCGCACTAACCACGCGCTACTTTCATCGGCATATTACGTCGCCGACAGACAACCGCCAGATATTCCGATGGTTAGCTATGCCAAGCACAAAAATCTTCGTAACATGCTGGTTTCTTCAAAACTAAAGAATAGCCAGCCCACATTCACCCATCACACGTCGAGACCATGCAACGGAGGCCATGGATGCAAATGCTGCGAGTTAATGGAAGAAGTCACTCACATTCGCAGCTCTCAAAGTGGTATTTGGTTTCCCATTAAATCTGACGGCAACTGTCAGGTGGGAAAGATTTGGTGTACTTAATTCAATGCAAAAAGTGTGCAGCTCAATACGTTGGTGAAACTGGCCAACAACTAAGATCTCGGATAAACGCCCACAGAGCTTGTATAACCAATATTTCAAAATCACGCACACAGCAACGCCAACAGCTTCAAAACTGTAACACCACGATTGCACGTCATTTCACCCAACCTAACCACGCGTGCTCGGATATGAAAGTGGTCATCCTACAACAACATTTCAATGACAATGCCGAGGATAGAAAAATGTGTGAAGCTGTTTGGATTGATAAACTAGGAACACTTGAACCAATACGACTATAATCACATGTTTTTACAGTAACTGTTGTGATTGTAACACCCACCGAAGGCTTGGATCAAGCCGAAGTACAGGTGACACTTGTATACAACGGTTATATATTTATATTTACATATATATATATATATATATATATACATATATATATATATATATATATATATATATATATATATATATATATATATATATATATATATATATATATATATATATATATATATATATATATATATATATATATATATATATATATATATATAGTTTATTTATTAAGGTTGTAATTTTTTCCTGTTGGGCCACAGCCCAACAGGTCTTTAATTTTGATTTTGGTATCTTAACACAGTGCTAGCGTTAAAGTGTCAATGTGCGGAGTTTGTTTTACACGTCTTTTATCTCATGTTTGCATCTGTCACAACGATAATGCCTTGTAATTCGATGAGTCGCTGCTTTCGTGGTTGTTCAGAAGGTACAGCGAAAATGCAAAAATCTGACAAAAAGTAATCCACTAGGAATCGACGATATCCCCTCACGGTTACGGACCAACCAAACTCACCACTCGGCTACAGAGATCCGTGATTTCCTGATGCTTTACAGTTATTATCTTAGACTTAGGTAATTCAATTTCAAATCGACAGTACAATATTATTACCTGCTTCCAAAGTAAAGCAACAGCTACAGATTCAGAGAAATTTAAATTTACGATTGTCATTTCATCAGTAAACATGGAAGTTCAATAATACTATTCTTCATTTAATATGTAACTTCATAGCATAGATGCACATAGGGGGGGGTAGGCGGGGTATCCACCCCCCCTCCCCCCTGTGGGGGGTCGGCACCCCCCCCTTAGACATGCGGCACCCCCCCCCCCCTCAACCCCCACCCCCCCCATTGTTTCTTAACATTCACAACAAATTGTAGACGCTAAAAATGTGTCCTTGTGACGACTGACGAGGTGACATGTACATAGACGCACAAATAGCCTTAGTGACCCAAAAAGTTCCATTTGAGACAAAAATTTGCAGTTAACGAATACATTAAACTTTTGTTGCAATAACCGCAGGCTTTTTGTTGCCGCGGTTACCGCAAAATTTTGGGGTAAGTTTTGCGGTTTGCGGTAAGGAAAAATCGTTACCGCGCCCACCCCTAAAGATCGACCATTGATTGACCACAATTAATGAGTGTAATGGGTTGCGTAAACAAGCGGCTACTCAATAAATAGTAGAGAAGCATAGAACTAAACTGCCGCTTTAAGGCGCGGACTTTAACAGAGCAGTCCTCGTGATGGCCGACTCTGCAAAAACGCAAGCCGTCAACACTCACTTATTGTTTTTCCTGACTTGTAAATCTTCCTCTTTAAATAACGAACAAGCAGGAGTTGTATGCAAAAGGTGTTCTCACTAAGCACTATAAGCGCTAAAGCACATTGTAAATAGGTAAACCATTTCAAAAATCCGCTGCGCAGCGAAACCCTAGGTAAACGGTGTAGCCTTAGTATGACAGTGAGTGACGGCTACAAAAACGTAACACCAATCCCACGGTAAACCCCCTGGAATCAAGACACCACCAATTTTGTGCTGGTGGTATGTTAAACGAGAGGAGGTACCCCCCCTCTGAAATCAAGTCACCACCGATTTTGTGCTGGTGGTATGCTAAAACGAGAGGGTGTACCCCCCTCCTGAAAGCAAGACACTTCCCTGATATGAGGGGGTCCCCCCTGGAATTAAGTACACTTCTGATTCGAGGGAGGAGGTAAATTATCCAATGAATTCAAGGCGTAAACTGGCTATTTCGGCCGGAGCATCGTTCCGGCCAAGTAGCTACATAGAATAAGGAAGAGCCATACTTTTGCCTATTATGTACTCTTGGTGCAATCCATCGTGAGCAGCAAAGAAAAGCAGTATGGCCGGCCGGCCGAAAAATTCGGCCGATCACAAACATTAAGAAGTTGAAAGTTTTATTTAAAATTGCAAAAAAGTGAAAAAAATCGAAAATGTCCTGCCAGAAAATATGTATATATAAAAAACAGACGAATATGACCTACTGACAACAGTTTACAAACTCCTAACGACATCGGATGAAACAATAAGAACGCTCGCCTGGCAACAATTGCACAATGTCACTTCAAAAACTATAATTGCAAAAAAGCATCAGTTTCTGATTGTATGGGCTTCCTAAATGATAAATTTAGAGAACTACTACTGAGAACCTCCACTTTTTGAATGGACGTTAGAAAAAGCTACCGCTGGCTGACCAAAAAAGTGAATTTTGTGTTTGCAGGGGAAGATGGAGAAATCATCATTCGACATGGCCAAGAGAAACTACTGATAAAGGAAACCAATCGGCATTTACTAACACAATATCTGCGTCAAGCACTAAAGCTATATTATAGCGATGTGTTGAGCAAACATAAGAATCAAAGAAAAGCTGCCCAATGCGCAGTAGAAAACAAAAATCAAGCGCATGGTCATTTCCACACAACAGGGGCTTATACAATCTTTTCCGTTTACAAATTTATACATCGTGCAAGATTGAATGTTATTCCAACAAATACTGCCTATAAACAGTGGACTGGAAAGGGTGACTCGAGACGCAGAATCTGTGGCTATTCTCAAAAAACCCTTCCCCACATTTTGAATCGCTGTATGAAACATTCAGTATTGTACCAGTTAAGTCACGACAGTATAATCCATCAGTTGCAGCGAGCGATACCACAAAAAATGGGGGTGAAGCAAATCGACCAAAAGCCGATAGGGTCCACTATAAGACAAAGACCCGACGTAACGATAATTGACTACTCTAAAAAACAAGCGTATCTCGTTGATGTGAGAGTATTTTTTGAAAATGGGGTACATGTGCTTTCAACATCTAGAGTGCAAAAGGAAGAAAAATATCAGCAACTGGTGGAAGACATGAGAATTGGCATGGGACTGACAAGCGTCAAAGTTTTTGGCTTTATCATCGGCTTTTTGGGGACTTGGCACAGGGACAACAATTACACGCTTTCAAGCCTATGTGTTTATGTGAAACGCTTATCGAAAACTGCTGTGTTCAGACACAATTCATTGGAGCAGCCAAATCTGGCGAGAACATGTTGAATCAGTACTGCCACGTTGATGTTACATTGAAGCAGCGTCGGCCGAATATTAAGAGTTTATTTTGAACAATCCCGATGCAAATTTGCCTCTGTTTAAAATTTTATGCTACACTACTCTTTGCTGGTATACATGTATATTGGCGTTGCGTTATTAAAATTTAGTTGTAGTAGTTGTTGTAGTAGTAAATATGGCGTTATATGGTTGCATTTTCAATTTTGTTCTGAAAAACTTAATTGCAAGTTTAATGGAATTAAAAAAACTGAAGAATGTTCCTATAAAGTTGGCATCTCTGTCCCATTAGCAAAGAATTACAATTAGCCCGGAGTGTGGACAACATCGCAATAATCATAACAATCTAAAAAGTCACCTTGTGCTGTCATGCACAAAAGGTAAAAAAGTTGAACTTACATTCAAGTACAGTAAATGTAATTGCCATTTTGAAAAACTTCGAGCGGCAAATGATCATTATGCATCCAATTTGCGGTGCATGTAGCTCAAACTGTTCAAGCGCAAAATAAAGTCGAATTGGGAGACTGTGGTCTGATAAAAGATGCTGTCATTTTGAGTGGACAAATTCTGAACTAGCTATTAATTATGGCGACATAACAATTACGACAAATACTCGGCACTTGTTAACAAAACATCTGCGGCAGGAATTGCTAAAATTTTGTAGTAACGAATTGGCCAAACACCCAAGCCAAGGAAACGTCTCTAATTGTGCATTGAAAAATAAAATGCTGCACATGGTCATTTTGACAGTAGCGGGGCGCACACTAGTTTTGGTGCCTACAAATTTATTCAACGCGCCAGACTAAATGTAATCCCGACAAATGCAGCCTATAAGCAATGGACTGGACAAGGTGACCATAGATGTCGAATTTGCGCATATTTCTGGGAAACTCTACCTCATGTACTTATTCACTGCATAAAACAATCCGCCGTTTACCAACTGCGAGATGGCACTATTGTCTACCAGCTAAAAAGAGCAATTCCGGCAAAAATGGGCATGAAACTAGTCATTAAAAGAACTAAAAAAGGCAACGTTACGGCAACGGCATGACATCACTATAATAGATTATATGTACACGCAACTATATTTAATTGATGTCAGAGTCTCACTTGAAATGGAACTGGCTCCCTTTAAGTTTCAAGAACAGATAAAGAACAAAAATATCAACAGTTGGCCGAGGACATGCGAGCTAGAATGGGCCTTAAAAATGTTCAAGTAATTGGATTCATTGTTGGCTAGTTAGCCACTTGGCACCAATAAAACAACTACACTCTTGCCAGCCTGGGAGTGTATTCATGGTTGATGTGAAAGGTGATTTGCTCCGACACCTATTGGAGCAGTCAAGTTTGGCGAGAAGTTGTAGTATTATATAATGTGAAGTTTCCTATTTAGTGGACAAGTTTTAGGAACTTTAAGGGGATATGTAGGTTGACTGTGTT